>WEIS01010718.1:0-21977 GCA_013389965.1 Todus mexicanus
GTCCTAGTCTCTGTTTTGAAACCATGCTCCTTTTGTCCCTTTTTTTGGGCAAAGCCGCTGTGTCAGAAGAGTCTAGGTGGGTCTGTACTCATTTTGAATGATGAAGGCTTTGGAGAGTTGGAAGTTTACTTGCTTTCACTACTGTGTACTTAACTGATGTTTCTTATCAACCAAGTAAAGTGTCTTTGGGACTTCGAAGATGATTGAAAGGTGAGAAAGGGATAATCTTGCCCACATTAAAAGTGTTTGTCATTAACGTAATGGTTAACGTTAACTAAAAGCTACATGCAAGGTCCTTTTTGACAAGGTTGAAGAAAACATTTTCCAAAGAAACAACTTCTGGGCTTTACAGCCTTGGTTTTTAGTAAAATATTTGTGCTCAGTAGAAAAGCCTGAACTTGTGTATTGAGAACATCTCTGTATTTTATCTATATATACACAGCGTCATGTTATATTTCTTTTTATGTATACAGTTGTTATGTGTAGCGATCGCGTACTTTTTTCTTTCTGCTGTGTCAATTATTTGAAAGCTCTTATACTTAGTTTTTGAAGGAGGTAGGAATTTTTGAGTGCTTTAAAGAACTGAACCCATCTGAGTTTGGTATTTCTAGAACATAAACTGGTATTTGCTGTTGTAGCGCTGCCTGCTTGCCAGCAGACTGATCTTGGGTTAAATCATAGACAATCCAAGTCACAAATGAGGCTGGTAACGGGGTTATTAGCTGCTCATCTTTTTCATGTTGAGTAATCCGATTTTCACTTTAAGGTTCCGCTCAGAAGAAGCTGCTAGCTCCTGACATGTTCACAGAGTCAGACGACATGTTCGCTGCATACTTTGATGTAGGTAATTCTTGGACGTGGATTGTGTGCTTTTATTTTTTTATTACTTTTTTTTGCTTGATCTTTGTTAGAGAGTTCCTGTCACTTGAGGGCTGTGGGAACTTTGATTTGCAAAAGCCTGCGTAGCTGAGAGGATAGTAGATTCTGAAGCTTTTGATCAGCCCAGGCAGACAAAGTAGTTCTTAATTAGTATTCCAGAGAAATAAAGCCTGAAAGTAGTGGGGGTTTTACTAGAGCAAGCAACCAGGGAATTCCCCTGCTGTTAGAACAGGATCTGTAGCGGCACGCGGTAACAAACCGACTTCAAAGTTGGGCTTTGTGTGAACGTCGCCGTCCTGCATGGTTCTAAACGGGTGTTACTCGGAGATCTGCGTGTGGTTAATTAAAAGGTGTCTGTGTCAGATGTTTCGAGTAAGTCAAGGAAACAGCTTGCTTCTTACCGTAGGAATTCTCCAGCTGATTTTGGTTTGTGGTTAATTGTAACAGAAGCATTGGTGCCAACAGGCTGCCGTGGTGTGTCTCTGGTAACCCTGGTAATAATAATAAAACACATTTTTTAAAAAAACCCCTTTGGCCTGGGAAAAGGTAAACGCTGGAAGGATAGTGTGGCAGGTGTGCTTCTAGAAATGGGAAAGTCGGAAGCAGGGATGTCTGTGCCTTGCACGGAAGCAGTTCCCCTTCCAGAAACTGTTGTGCAATTAAGACATTCATTACTACTCAAAGGTCTGAACTGGCGAGATAACATGTTGCCAAATCTGTTAAGAGATGTCAACGGCAATTGTAGTAATTTTATGATGGCAAGTGTAATAGTGTGAAAGCTGTGGAGAGGCTCTGCATAAACAGCAATTCAAGGCTTTAAACAGTTCGATTTTCCTCGCAAATTGCTATATTCTTTTGCTACAAACATACTGTAAGTGAAAAGTCTGATTCAGATGGTCCGAAACATGTGATCTAACGTGATTCCTCATGGGTATTACTGGAAACTTTCCCCGTTTATGTTTAATAACTATTCTACCCTCTTCCCTTGCATCAGTCTTTAGACACAGGTGTGTAAATAGCATCTGGTGTTGGGTAGTTTCTGTCCCTACAAGCTCAGTGTGTTTGTACTGTGGGGCAGCCGGAAGGTAAACATCAAGGGCAAGCCTGGAGCACGCAAGCCAAGCTGTTGCTTTTCTTTTTATTGCAGAGTGCTCGTCTAAGGGCCGCTGGGATTGGAAAAGACTTCAAAGAAAACCCCAACCTCAGGGATAACTGGACTGATGCAGAAGGCTATTACCGTAAGTCGCGTTTGCTGGTTTGCAAGGACAGCTACAGCGAGGGTGTTGCGTGGAAAAGATCCTGGGGAAGAGCACTGAAACGTGGTTCTAATGTAGAAGTACCACAGTGCCCTCACCGAGCGTGTGATATAGTGGATGAAATGAGCATGCAGGTTTTAGCCTTGGTGAGGAAAAGACTCCAGGCTCACAGAATCGCGGTTTGTTCCGCGTAATTTCCACAAAGCTCGGTAATATAAAACATGGTAGGCTGTGGAATTCAGTGACTATACTGATTATCCTGTTTTTCTGAGTTATGCAGAGAGAATTCGTTACGTATGTCGCTCAGAACCTCAGACTGCTTGGGTTTTTTTCCCCTTCAGGTGTTAATATAGGTGAAGTTCTAGACAAACGTTACAACGTCTACGGTTACACCGGGCAGGGAGTCTTCAGCAACGTGGTGCGAGCCAGGGACATGGCCAGAGCCAACCAAGAAGTAGCCGTTAAAATCATCAGGAACAACGAACTGATGTAAGTGACGGTTTTGCTCAGCAGTCGTAAAGCGCGTGCAACGCTCGGGAGTTTTTCCTGGTGTGATTTGAATCTCCCTTTGTTTCAATGAAGTAACAGATCACAGCTGTGCCTCCTGCCCTTTCTGCTAAAGTCAGCCAGATAATGGGAGGCGCTTGAGGACTATGTATCCACGCTTCTCTACAGCTATCGCAGGACAAGGGTACTTGCGTTTTCATCAGGCGCTTTCTCATCCGCAGGGAACAGTGGTAGCAAGAAACGAGGTCACGGTTAATTTACGAGGCCTGTCCAGCCCTAAAATTTTTGAGATGGGAGTTGCGGACTGTAAAAAACTGTGTTTTGATGGGCTTGTCTATAATATTCATTTTCAGTACCTGCTGCAGTATTTCTGTAGTCGTGTGTTACGTCCTCTTCCATTAAAAGCAACAAATGAACATTGTCATATGCATTTTACCATGAAAGTTCTAGAAGTTGTCTTGCTGTGTGTGTGACTGGGTTATTTTGAGTTATCTGAGTAGGTACCTACCTGGAAATGTTTAAAAAGAAAAAAAAAACCCTCTTCTTTAAAAAGGAAATAGTGCTAGGACATTTCAGTTTGGTATGTCGTAGAGGTGATCAGTTTGGGTGTGTACGTGGCTCTATAGTCAGTTCAGCTTAAAAACTTTTCAAATAATGTATGTGGCTAAGTCCCTTTGTTTTACAAAAGCATGCTTCTCAAGTGAGTGCTGTTCGAAACTAAAGTGCCCTATTACAGAAGGAAATCTAATCTTAGCTCTACTTGCAACCGGGAGGGAGGAGGAACGCAGAAGTAGCTTACGAAGGCACAGTCAGTGGAGATAAAGAATTAAATAAACTTACCCAGTGTGTAGGCTGACAGCAAACCACTGCTGTGATTTTATTTTTTTAAGCCATGTTACATTAGGCAATTATAGAAGCACAGACTGGTTTGGGTTGGAAAGGACCTTTAAAGGTCATCTGGCCCAACCCCCTCTACAGGGAGCAGGGACATAATGACAAGACACTTCTCATTCCCGGATAATTATAACCGCACAAGCCAAGGCTTAGATTTAAAGAAGAAGTTTTAGGTTTTCACTGGCTTTGTTTTATAAACCTCTTTCTTTGTTCTCAGGCAAAAAACTGGCCTAAAAGAACTGGAATTCTTGAAGAAGCTCAATGATGCCGATCCTGATGACAAGTTTCATTGTCTACGGTTGTTCAGGCATTTCTACCACAAACAGCATCTCTGTCTGGTGTTCGAACCGCTCAGGTGAGGTGACAAGTGTTTGGGGTTCCTGGTAAAAAGTGCTCCGGAGTGATCTCGACCCTTCTGGGTTTGGCTGTTGTTCCGACACCTTGTTCTGTTGCCAAGATTCGAGAATGCAAGGAACTTAAAACAAAAAAATAACTCCGGAGGCACCAATCCACAGATCACTGAACTATTCCTGATTTACTTAGGGCGTCATTGTGAGCTTTGGGCAACACCTGGAACAAGTTAATGTATTAGGAAAGATGGGTCATCTCACCTGCTCTTAACGTGGGTTTTTTAAATATGTTATGAAGGGGTTTTTTGGATGCGTTTTGTGTGTGTCACAACATTAGCTTTTATAATTGCTTATTTTCAGGGCTTGGATTAAGAAGGCATTTCCAGAGAGGTTCAGCAAACGCTGTCTGTTCTCTGAAGGGTCCATGTATAAGAACAGTGTAAGGAAGAAAATCGTTGCAGTGGCTTCTTTGCACACTCACTTTTGCTTTAAATAACTTAAGTTTTTTTGACAGATGATTTGTAGACACAGTTTTCTGATAGCTCTGGATATATTCCTTACCTTAGTTGCCGTTCCCGCTGGGAACCGGCTTCTTCAAGTTTGTCTCGCAGTTTATCAGGAGGCCACTTTGTTTTTCTTTGTTAAGCTCTTTCCTGATCTTTCTCCCTCCCTTTCTTGCTTCCAATAGTATGAATTTACGAGAGGTGTTGAAGAAGTACGGGAAGGATGTCGGGCTCCATATTAAAGCTGTGCGTTCTTACAGCCAACAGTTGTTCCTGGCTTTAAAACTTCTTAAAAGATGCAATATTCTCCACGCAGATATTAAACCAGATAATATTTTGGTAAGTAAGGCATAATTGAAACTTGTTTTGCTAGTCTGGAGGGTAAAATTAAGTATTTGAAATTAATATCATTTTGGTAACGTAGGTGAAGTCAGAATTAACTGAGAATGTTACAGGTTTATGTTTTGATGTAGAATGCTATCGTGGTGTAAATAATAGGGGAGAAATACAGCGTCTAAATTAAATCTGTTTAGCACAACCTTTCTCAATCAATCCTGCATCCCCTTGTATCTGTATAGAAGGCAGATCTTCCAAAGGCAGGCAGTATCCTCTTGGGAGAAACCCTGGGGCTGAAAAATGAGCTGAAAAATGTTCTTGCTCCCTGCAAAATGGCAGGGGGATGGTTGAGTCTGGCTGGAGGGTTTCTTGACATGAGTGGGATAATTGGGAAAAATCCTTTAATGCCCTTTTTCTCTCCTGTTTCCATGAAACACTCTGGCTAGCGAGGTGTGAGAGCTACCTCAGAGGAATCACAACCTTTGCTTTTCCCGGTGCTCATCCCTGTGGCAAACTCGGGCTGTTACTGTATTTAGAACGTTCTCTTCTCCCCATCACCGCAGTGAAGTTTACTGTAGGTGTGAGATGCGTGAATAATACGCTGGCTTGTGAGTGATACTCGGGATACTAGAGTTGGAAGTCTTAAACTGATGCAATTTCAGTATCCGGGATGAAATCTGAGTTCACAAAACATACTCGGGTAAGGGAAAAATACGCAAAAAGTGACTTTTTTGTATTTTGTAGGATCTGGAGACATTAACTGCCACTTTCAGTTTAAGAAAGCTTTACAGTTCCCTTAGCATACCGAGAGGAAGGATTGAAATATGAGAAGAGCTTCCAATTTAAAGGCTGAATCTTCTTCTTACCTCTGACTTAAGTGTGTTGTCACTTCGGCGGTGCTGTTGGCAATCCCGTCTGCAAATGGCACTAACGGGTATTTACGTTTAACTCGCAGGTGAATGAGTCTAAAACGATATTAAAGCTTTGTGATTTTGGATCGGCTTCGCACGTTGCGGATAACGACATCACGCCGTATCTAGTCAGTCGGTTTTACCGAGCGCCAGAAATCAGTAAGTACCTGTGGACCGGCTACGCGTATCGAAAGCAGTAGCAGGATGTACCAGTGCTAGCAAACGAGAATTTGACTGGAATTTACTCTCTGCTTGGTCTTAGCAAAGCATCACTCTGGAAATACGGTGGCAGTCAGATATTGAGACTTTGCGAGCATGCTTGGGTGACTCGCCATGTGTGGTGGTGGTCAGCTCAGTGAGGACAGGGAGGAGGCATTCTGAGTGGTTGTAGTTATGGTTTAATTCAGAGGTATTGTGCTGACTTCTTGTTTTTTACTCACTTAATTCGTGCCGATTAGTTTGGGTGTTAGGGAATAACCTCCCTTTCTAACGCAGGGATGCTCTAGAAGTTAAAAGGTTCGCATCCTTCTTTTCTGGTGAGCTCTTACTCCTAAGAGGAGGAGCACCAGTGTAGCTTACAAATCAAAATATTCTCACCTCTCTGGTTTTGTGATATTCTGTGGCGCAAGGCTGCCCTTGTGGAACTAACGGGAATCGCTCTGTTTCAGTTATAGGAAAAGTCTATGACTATGGTATAGATATGTGGTCTGTAGGCTGCACGTTGTATGAACTTTATACAGGGAAAATACTCTTCCCTGGCAAAACCAATAACCACATGTTGAAACTAGCCATGGACCTCAAAGGAAAGATGCCAAACAAGGTAAGGAAAATAAGTATATGGTTTTTAACTGATCTCTGCAACTAATCACCAGTAGAAACATACCTTTTCTCCCCGAATTCTGTTTCTTATTGTATACATCTTTTCTTAATGGCAAGTAAATAACTGACTGTATAACTTCCATTGATTTAAAATCTCCTGAAGTGAAAGCATACAGCTTCTTTTTCATAGACTAAGTATAAAGTGAAAGCAGAAACCCTCTAAGCACTGACCTGAAAAATAAGACGTAAGTCCGTGGCAGATACCGTGTCCTTTTGCAGCTGGCTTGGGCTGTGTATTTTTATTCCGTCTGGACATTTCTTACTGTCTTTTTGATAGATTTTTAAACTTTAGTTTTAAATTATTCAAGTTGCAATAAGTTCGTGGGAGTCGATGCTAATTGTGGAATTTGCAAGACGCAGAGAACGTGCCTCAAACTCTTGCCTCTCCCTCATTTTCCAGATGATTCGAAAAGGTGTGTTCAAAGATCAGCACTTTGATCAAAATCTCAACTTTATGTATATAGAAGTAGATAAAGTGACGGAAAGGGTAAGTCCTTAACGTATCAACTGACCTATTGCTTTTCTCCAAGCTTTTGTATTGTTACTGCCTTTCAAATGTATCTTGACATCTTAATTAAAACCAAGCCTTTATAAACTATTAGGATGTCCTTTTGCAGCTGAACGGACAGGTTAGAAACTGGCAACGGAGATGTTTTTTTCCTACAATTTGGGGATGCGTTTAAGAGAAATCTGTTTATTGTTGGTCGGTACACAGGGTATCTCCACGTAATCTATCCGTAAATTCCTAGCGAAAGAAACTCTGCCTTTGTTTTAGAGAAGGGCGTCCCGCCTCAGTAGGCCGTGCTGATGTTGCAGGAGGTCGCTGTTGCTTTCTCTATGGTTTTCACATAGTGCATTTCTCAAGAATCACAGAATTAGTGGCCAGGTATGGGAACTTCCCACGTGGAATTTTGATATTCTCGGTTAACTGGGACGCCGGGTTCAGACGTGCACCCGCTGCTGGCGGAAGGTGCAGCCTGGCCTACCCCGACAGCGCTGGTTCCCCTCTTTTCCTTTGCCCACCTGAGGATTTCAGAGGCCGTATGATGATAGAGGGCTCCGCCGATCATAGATAGGAGCAAACCCCGCAGTGAAGCTGCTGCTGCCGCTCTGGGACAGGGGTGTTGTGCCTTACTTGTGTTCTACAAGGTTGCCCTTTTTGTGTTTGTAGGAGAAAGTTACTGTTATGAGCACCATTAATCCAACCAAGGACCTCTTAGCAGACTTGATTGGGTGCCAACGACTCCCTGAAGACCAGCGTAAAAAAGTGCACCAGCTCAAGGACTTGTTGGACCAGATCCTAATGTTAGACCCGGCTAAACGGATTAGCATCAACCAGGCTCTGCAGCACCCCTTCATCCAGGAAAAAATTTAAACCAGACGAAGAAGTTCAAAGGGTTTGAGTAATTAAGATACAAAGACTGAAGAAATTTCACAGCAGTTATTAATGTATATAAACATAAATATTTCCCCTGCAAAGTTGAGGAAGAAATGATACATTTGAATTAACATCAAGGCTGATTATTTCTTTTAGAAATGTTAGAGTAATTCTGTTTCGTGTCTCACGTGAAGATTTTTCACTGTAGAACTGTTTTAATTGCCAAGACTGCACAGAAGTACAATGCTAATGTATATGGTTGCAGTTCGTATATATTATAAAAAGGAGGAAAAAAAAAACCCAAACCAAACAAAAACAAAGCATCTGTTATAAAAAAAAAAAAAAGAAAGAAAGAAAAAAAAAAAAGAGCAGTAATACTGGGTGGTTGATTTGTTTTTAGCAGACTTGGCTTCATTTTTGTCTTGAAGAAATGGCCAGCATAAATGCTGTTTATATTCACGTTTTCCTAGGTGTGTGTGTGCAGGCCACAGCAGCATGCCCTTGGTGTAGTCAGTGCCGAAGGGGGTCTGTTCCTTCTTGAGCCTGCCCGCAGGGATGGTCTCCTCTTTTAAAGCAGGTTGTGTACAACTTTCAGTACACTGAAGGTAAGCTAACCCATCAACATCACCGGTGTTTAAGCTGTTATTTTACTGGAACAACTGGCAAGGGAGAGGCAATAGCGTTGTGGCAGAATTCCCCGCATGTTTGATAACCGATCTCGTTTTATTTTCCGGCATCGCAACCGTGGCATAGTTACAACCTTCTGTTCTGTTCATCACGTTTAAAGCTCGGAGAGCGCGCACTTGATGGATAGAGCGCCTTCAGTGTACTGTTTCTTAGGACTTGAGGGTTGGTTTTTTTGTTTTTGTTTTGTTTTGTTTTGTTTTTTTAAAAAAAAAAGAAATCGACTTGCTATAGACTTTGTATACATTTTGTTAAATACAGTTCACTATGACATAGAGCCGATACCTAACAGGAGAGTTTTCATTTAGTAATTACGTCGGTTGGGATCTCATTCGACAGACCTTATATCTAAAGGCTAGCTAGGCGGCATAATGAAATTTTTAACTATTTGTATGTCATTTTGAAAGTGTACTGCTTTATGCTAAAAGTGTTTCATTTGTTCATCGTTTTCATTATTTGTGATCATGTTGTCTTTCAATACAGGCATAAACCTTCCACTCTTGAACAAAGCAGCTGCTTTTTAAAAGCGGTAATTGCTTCTTTACCTTTTATTTCTTTTGTAAATGAAGCTTTTTTTTTTTTCCTTTAAGAAATGTGACTTTAAAGTGTTGTCTCTTGCATAAAACAGTTGACACTTACTTATTGTAAAGTGAAGATTGTTCTGCTGCATGTAAAGTGGACCATGCAGATTTCTGTATGTTTTCAGTATGCATCATTAGATAATAAAGTCTTTTGTGAACAAGGCATTTGTAGCCATTTTTAAAAGAATCTGTCTTCAGTGATGGTAAATCAGGTAATTCGTAAGAACCGCCCCTGCCTTTCCTATTAATCGTTTAATTAAAGGGATTATTAAACCTTATGATCTTTGGGAGAGCTATAGGCTATGTTAATCAGATAAGTAATTATCACTGCTTAAAACAAAAAGCAAAGCCAAAAAAAAAAAAAAAAGAGAGAGAACCCCCTACAGATACTGTCTGTCTGCTTTCGTTGTAATGAAATTATTCCTGTAGGACGTGGGGTGAAATTCAGGCTTTAACTAATGTTTGTGCTGTTTTTCTCACTTTTCCTTTTGATGGTGCTGAAAGAGAAAAAGGAAAGCGAGTCACAGGCCACTCAACGCCTACTCCATGGGTCTGATTTGCTGAGACACCAACTTCACCTTCCTAACAAGGTTATTTCTGACAGCATGTGTAGATAAACATTTAGCAACGAGTTAAAAGGGCTTGGAAACGTTTGAGTTGGTTAAACAGGGTGAGGAAAAAACCAGAACCGAACCTCTCAGGTCCATTCTGCTGTTTTAACGTGCTCTTTGGCAATGTTAAGAAGTTCATCGCTTCAGTTTTATTAATCTATTCTGACAAACTTGTGCAAACCCCACCGGTTTCACGTACTTATTATAATAACTTCTTTGAACTAAGAAGGGTTTTTGTGTCCATCTAGGTACAAAATGGCAAGAGTCATGCACTCTTAGTGCGCGCAGGAATGGAAAACTGCCCGAAAGCAGTCATTCTGCTGGTGGGGAATACCCCACCCAGGAGCTGTAGTGAGCTAACTCCGAAAGCAAGCGGGAGATGGGTGGTTTTGTATGCCTATGTGGAGCCTTCAGCCTGTCTCTTCTCAATTTATGTTGTAAAACTCCTAATAAAAATAATTATCTCTCCTTGCTTCCACATATTAAGGTATCTTGCTCATACAGGAAATTAAAAGTTAAATAAATTAGCCTTCGCCTTTAATGAGCTGCTAGTTGCTTGCTAGTTAAGTACCGAAAGTAACTTGCGCTGACGCAGCGTAGGCAGCGCTTCTGAGGGCAGGTTTAGGCAGGCGTAGCGGTAGCTTGTTCTTTCTGTTGCTTTGTGCTTTACTCTTAAAATAGGATTATAGAAGGATGAGGTGAGGTGGCGATGCAGAGACCTTTAAAGCAGTAGAAAAGATGCCCCCTTAATGCCTACAGAACTGTTTTAAGCTATTCTGGAGAAGCATAAAGTTGCTCGTTTACTTGTTCTTTGTGTTGTAGGTGCAGCTCAAAAGGAAGACGACGGCTGCCAGAAGACATGAACAAAGGTTTCTGTCCTATAAAAGATACGAACAAATGCTCTTCGTGTAGTTCCGTCTTAATCTTTTGGTTTTCCAGCCTTCCAATTTAGAATTGGTTAACGCTGCTGCCGTACCGATACTGCCCGAAATGTACTTGCTGTATTAGAACGTGCTGCTAGATGTGCTCGTTTCAGTTCTTGTTCCAGAGACTTTTTTTCATTGTGATTAAACGTAGGTGACTCAGCGTTACTGCTGAAATGCCACTTGCCCAAAACAATAGAACGATCGGTACGAGAGCTCTGAAATCTAGGGACAAACCTGCCAGTAATTTGGGTAAAACACACGTGTTTGAAGTAGTAGATATTTAAGCAGGCGCTGCGCTTTTTTCTTGAACTCCAGCAGGTTCATTATTTGTTTTAATTCTGTCAGCCTCCGTTGTCAATAGAGAGCAGGGCCTGTTCCAGACAAAGGAGTTTCAGTCCAGCGTCAGCTCCAGCCAGTCCTTCTTGTTGAACCTCTTTAGTCCTGGCTTCCAAAGCCTCTGACCTGAGGACTTTGGGGCTCGGTTAAGGAACCCCGCGAGTTGCAGGTGCTGCCTGTCCCAGCAGCCCGCGGTCCCTGGGGAGAGCAGAGGAGCTCCAGCGCTTGCAGCCTGGTGCAAACACAGCAGCTCTGCAGCAGAGTTTCCCTGTTGAGCTGTTTCTCAGCTGATCTAGGAAGGAGAGGGTAATTTATCTTTTCCTCCTGCGCGTGAAGATGTCATTCGAATCTTCACCTGAGGTCCTACGTGCAGAAAGTTTGGCAAAATCTGTGGTGCCGATTTCAGTTTCCTCCTCCCTGGTGGTGCCGAGGAGCTTGACGTTTCACACACGTAGCTTGCCAGGCCTTCAGAACCGCGATCCCAGCCCTGCAGTGAGAACGTGGTTTTGTTACCTCGGTGCCTACCGCTGGAGTTTAAAAGTTAAAACCTGTTTGAGAGTTTTTGATAGAATGTAGTGATTGCTGTAAAACCGTTTTAATAATACTTTATCTCCGTGCATAGGGTGAGTGGCATTAAACCTCCGAAGAAGCTCTGTGTGTTTACTGAGCCGTCCGCAGAAGGCAGAGCGGTCTGCGACACTCCGGAGCTCGAGCGAGCGCCTGCAGTACGTGTGACGCTGGAACGCGGGCGGAGGACGGTGGGAAGTGGCAGTTGCTTGAAATGAATAAAGCACGCTTCAAAGCCACTGGCGTCCTGTCTTCTCTTGGGTTACCGAAGCTGCTCAAGCTAGGAACGGTTTGTAAACACCCCAAAAACCAAGTGTGGTCGTTGCTCGAGTGAAGTGAAGGGAGGTTTTAGAAGTTTGAAGAGACGATGCAGTGTATTTTCATTGCTCTCCTGATTTCCTAGCGAAACAGCTGGCACAACTCCGACAGGAATGTCCCGTAATGGGAAGTGCAGTCTCACCCAGATGCTTCCTAAATCTTTTGAAACCTCTAGCTTACGAAAAGCTTGTGAGAAAACCCATCGGAACCATCCCAGGGTGCTCTCTACCAGCTGCAGCACGGAGGGGGAGAACCTGGGACCGCTCCTCGCCCTACTGCAGCAGTGCCACCTCTCCCTGTTCTCCAGCAAGTTCAAGTTCTCAGAGAAGAGCAATCATGAGGCAGTGGAGATCTTGGGAGAGGGAAACGCTTCCCAGAAGTGTTCCACAGGGATTTGGGGTTCTTGCCTCTATGGCAGAATTTGTTCTCCTTTGATGGGAACTAAATTCCAAGCTAAGACACTGAAGGTTTTGCTAAAATACGATAAGCACTATTGAGCTGTTTGTGAGGTGACCACTGGAGAGCGATGATGCTGGTTCTTGGGGTATCTAATTCCAGAATCGCTAGAAGATAATCTGATCGGGGTAGATTAGATCTTGGTTAGATCTTGAACTAGGTGATCCTGCTTGGCGCAGGGGGATTGGATTGGACTAGATGATCTTTTGAAGTCCCTCCCAATCCCCAACATTGTGTGATTCTGAGAGTCCTCACAAGAAAATCCCACAGCGGTAGTCGTCAGTCTGAGGAGGAAAGGTGCTTTTCCATTGAAATTCAGCCTGCTGATCAGGACCAGCTGACCTTGCAGCCTGGTGTTAGCCTCAGATTTACACCACGCTCTCTTCTGCCACCCGGCTCAATTCCCTTTCATTCCATATCGTTATCAAAACATTATTTTACCTGCTCAAGGCAATTTTGCCTTCTCTATTGCATCTTCTCCCAGGCCCGAGACGTTCCTTCTCCGCTGCCGTTTTGAGTTAGCTAAAGCAAGGCAAACAGTTTCGCTCTCCCCTCAGTGCTGCGGCTTCACCTTTCCCTGCGGCGTTGCAGGTGCCCATCAGCCCCCAGAGCCGGCGTCCTTCCCACCGCCGCATCTCGGAGCCCAGCTCGTGGCCCCTCTCCGGGTGCTGGGAGGGAAGGGAAGAGCCCCGCTGGGCCCTGCCTGTTTCTCACGCCTGTCCCAGCCCTTTCCCACGTGCTTTTGGCTCCCCTCTCCTGGCAGGTGGCTCCAGGGCTGCTCTGCCACCCTCTGCGCGACAGCAGGTTGGGTTTGCTGGCAATCCAGCATCGACTCTCACACAGGGTTAAGGAGGATCCTGAACACATCTAATACTTCTCGGCATCCAACTGAACTGCTGGAGCATCGCTGAGCGATGCAGAGAATCACTGGGTGGAAGAGACCTTTCAGATCCTGGAGTCCAACCATCCCCCAGCACTACCAGGGCCCCACTGCCCCGTGTCCCTCAGCACCACATCTCCACGGCTTGGAAACCCCTCCAGGGATCAGGGGGACTCCTCCCCTGCCCTGGGCAGCCTGGGCCAGCTCCAGAGGAGCCACTGCTGAGCAGCCACCCTGCCCGTCCCTGCTGCCGAGGCACAGGTGACTCCAGGGCAGTAGCACCACAAGACTCGGCCNTAATGGAAAAATCTATTTCAGACTGGACTGTAAAGCTCACAAAAAACACCTTTGAGAAGCTTCAAGTTGGTGAAGTGAATACTTTTTGTAGGAGCGTTACACCAACGCCTCCAGGAACTACTTTTCCTCTCACTGAGGATGTTTGAGAGAAGGAGTAAGAACCAGCACAACGGTAATTAAACCCTTCTATTTATTTTTGCCATTAATAGAGTATTTCCTTGCCCACAGATGAATAAGAAGAATCGCTGGGAAGACGTTTATCGAAGAGCCATCAAAATAACGGAACTGCTGAGTCTGTGGCTTCTCCTGGAACACGATCTGGTTCAGCATCGTTCAGGAACACCCCTGCAGAGCAAGGACGCCGTTCTCCCCAACCTCAACATCCCCGGCGGATCCCAGGCACGTAACATCACACCCGTGTGATGAACCGGCTTTAACCCAGTTCTCGGAACGGAGCCGCACTGTACCGAAAGGGGTAAGAATTACTGCTTGGAGAGAAGCTCGATTAGCGGTGAGGGCAGCCGAAGCTCCTGCCCAAAAGTGAATTATTCTACGGGTGGAGATCAGAGTTTTGCCTTCTTCTGGAAGAAGCTGACGATAGCGTTGATACATTCGTCAGATAACCACCTCTCCTGCAGGACCTCGCACTCTCTGCTGTTGATTTTGTGGAGCTTCTCCTTTTCCATGCTTCGTATCAGCTGCTTCGACAGCGCCAGGGACTGGGGGAGAAAGGGGAAGAGGAAGAGCAGGAAGGTAGGTTAGCTACACCTTGGCGGTTCAGAAAATAGCGCAAGAAATGCTGGAACTCAAGGCCAGTTGTATTAACATCATTACTTTTTTCAGCTTTTAGACAACCTTAGCGCTGGAAGTAATCGTGCCTTTGATGACCAAGAGAGCTAATAAGGTGGAGGAGGCTGACGAGAAGAGGAACCGAGGTACCACAATCCCATCGAGATGCGCAAACGCCACAGCAGGGAGCCAGGCGCGGGGAGCCAGGCGACTGAAGCCAGACGAAAGCAAAGCCACCCAGAGCCGCCCAGCATCGTCTCGAGCACCCGCAGCACAATTACATTTGTGAAATCAGTGGTGAGGCTCCTCAGCTTAGACTCTTGCCAAAATATAATAAGCAAAATACATTGATCGTGTGAAGTGAACCGAAGCAACAAGGGGGGGGGTTGGCAGGGGGCCTGGGAACGCTCCGGGCTCGCGCGCTGGACAGGAGTTGAAAATACTGACGTTTTTGGGGAGGGAGGCGTAACCTTCTAATCTGGCCCAAACTTCCTTCTGGAAAGTCCTGTCAGGGAAGACTTCGGTGACGAGTCCCCGGGCACAGGCTTCGGCTGCGGTCAGCTTTCTGCCGAAAAGCAACATCTCATTTGCCTGCATGTAAGAAAAAAAACAAAGGTAGAAAGGGTGATCCCGTAAGCGGGTCACAACTGCAGGAATGGCTGAATGCAAGTTCCTCCCAGGGCTGGCACAAGCCCTGCAACTCTCACTCTCCTGCCAACATCTTTCTTACAAGTGCTCTTATTTAATTTGTGTTGGGTTTTTTTTAACCCTTCTTTACATCATCCCCTCCCGCTGCTGGAAGCGAGATACAACCTCTCGCACCGTACAGAAACTGCCTCGGGGAGGCGGAGGAAGCCGGGAGAAAGAAAACCCTCCTCAGTGACACAGCCCGGCTTTAGGAGCGGCCAGGCGCTCACGCTGGCACTACGGCTCTCGACGCTGGTTCAAAAGATGCCCCAGGAGCTTCCTCTGAGGACTCCGTTTGCTCTGACAGCTGGAGCACGCCGACACACAAAGCTCAGAGGACCCCCCGCGCAGCGCGGACACGCTCACCTTGGCTAAGCCCATGATTTTTGGAAACAGGTAAGAGGAGCATCCTTCTGGGCTCTGCCCAAGGTGACTGAACGGGGTGTGAAACGTGGCCTAGGGCGGGGGGAGAAAAAAAAGAACAAAATAAAGCAGACCTCACAACAGAGCATGGGGATGAAGCGCTTGGATTTAGTTTTCATTTCAAACTTCTACCGCGACAGAGTTCACCAGGAACACATCTGAACCGTGACCGAACTAGGCTTGGAACACCATCTGGCAACACCGCTTCAGCCTCTCCAGGCACCCAAGAGCTGACTCGGGCTGGAGAGAGCAGATTCTGCCTGAAGGCAGCTTTGGGTTGTTTCTCTGGCGAGCTGAATAAACCAAAGTTACCTTGGAACACAGCCGAGATAAAGCGCCAGTTCCTGCACTTGCGTTCCACAGCAATCTTTTGCTCCCCCTTCCACACCTGAAAGGGGCCTCACAACCGTCACTTCGCATCAGCTCCTCTTTACTGGACGCTCTGGTACAGGGCAGAGTCTCTAACTGGAGTCAGTGACGCGATAACTGCAACTCCAGCAGGGAAGGCCCGTGCCCGTCATCCCCTGTGCTGGTGATTAACACCGGCGCTCCTTGACGCGATACAAGAAGCGTTTTTATTCTGCCAGATTCCCCCAAACCAAGTGTTATCTGCTACAGCAAGAGGCTTAAGGACCCTCCTGGGATCCGCTCCGCGAGGTGCTCACCCTGTCAGACGCGTAGACAACGTCACACAGCCCAAGGACGGTGACGCAGATGCCGATAGCTGGGCCGTTCACCACCGCAATCAGGGGCTTCGGGAAATCGATGAAGTGATCCACAAAGTCCCTGGAGAGACGGAAAACGCAGCACGTGAGAGACGCGTCCTCGTTGCCTCATTCATTTCAGACAAATAATACGGCTTCTCCCGCGTGCTCTTTGTGCTCGTGCTCGTGGTGAGCTCTGGACGCGGTCACTAGGCGGATGTACCACGGCGTAACCGGGGCCCTGCTGTCGTGTTTTCTAAGGGTAACTGCAACTCCTGGTTTACCCGTTACAGTAACTGCTGCACACATGAAACCAGGATGTTCTACCTGAGTAACACTGCTCCGTCTTTTGCCATCTTCCCCATGTCGCTGGGCTGGACGTTAGCAAAGTTATTCAGATCATTTCCGCTGCTGTAGTAGTCGCCGCTTCCTGCGGAGAGCACAGAGGAATAAATGCACCGACGGTTTCTGAGCAGGTGAGAGAAGAGAAGCCTTCGTTTATTACATTTACGAGAGACTTTCATTCAGTGTTTAACACTACGAAGGAATCAGAGGGATTGTCTCAAAGTATACACACGACCTGAAAGGACATCTACAGCTTAAAGATCAATTTGGACTGGCAGTTTTCTGAAAAACAATGAGTAAAAAGCCGAAGAACATTAAACTGGAAAGATTTGAGGGGGAAAATAAAATTTTCTTTTTTCTGCGACAGTGTCAGATTAAAATTTATTTTCTTTCTTTCCCTGCATACTTGCTCAGGGATTTTTTTTCCCAGTCCATTCACAATCATTTAAACAGTGAGATGTGAGAAACCTTTTTTTTTTCCTCAAGAGGAAAACGGAAATGGAAGTTTCTGCGTCTCCCTTCGTTCCCCTTCAAACATCTCAGAAGGACGTTTTGGTGCAACAAAGAATTTGAAACGCCACCTCGAAAGAACTCTGCCAAAACACTTGGGAAAGTGTTTGCTCTGCACTAGAGGGAAGAATTTCCTCACACGATTCTATCTTAGTCTGACCACAGGCAGATCGTTCCTGTCAGTGCCGTACTTCGGCGTAACAGAAAACAAATGTGCAAGCGAGGCAGATGAAGTGCGGTACCAGTAATAACGGCGATGGTGGAATCGTTTTTTCCAGCTTCTTCAAGCGCTTTCATAATTTCTCGGTACATCTGAGGAAGAGGGAAAAAAATCAACAAAGTACAAAGGCGATGCTGTAAACGGTGAAAAGCGGGAGATTCAGGCTGACAACACGGAACTCGAGAGACAGACGAGCTGTGTAACTGCACTAATCGTGTGCTACGTAACGCAGTGGGGAAAAAAACCTGCGTCCGGAGGAAGTTAAGTATTACAGGTGGCGTACTTCTGACCATAAAGGTCCCCGTTTGCGATACTCAAGACTTTCAATGCGAATCTAAAGGACAAAATAAGGTCCTTCCGAAAACACACATCAACTGGAAACAGCTGATGTTAAAAGCTAAGCAGTAGTTTGTGTGGGCAAAGTAACAGATGAAAGACTGAGCAGCAGTGGGGTGAAGTCCCTGTTCTGGTACCTGCCCCATGAAATGGGATGATCACAATTGCTACAGGATGGGTTTCCTCCCGAAGACAGCTACGGGAAGGGGGAGACTATCCAGATGTACAGAAAACGGTGCCGAGCCAAAGCAGGCTGCACAGCTGCCTTGTTATATGTAAGGCTACAGCCAGAGCAGGGCAGTCTTCCTGCAGTTTGCCATTTCAGTTCCGTACAGACCGTAATCCTACAGGAAGCTTGAAAACAAACCCCGAAAGACACAGAAAAACCCAGTCTGTGAAATTGCAGCTGAATGGTTTCATTTTGCACAGGATATTTATTCTCCAGGTTGCTGTCAGAGTCAGCCCTCATAAAATTCAGACCACCACGCTCCAATCAGTTCTGCTAAGCTTGTAGAAACCATTCTTTAAAACTTCAGTAGCTTACCCAGGAAGGAAAAAGTCATTAATCCTCCCGAGTGAATTTCTTTACCTGATGGTTGATGGCATTTTTCCTGTCGGGTCGGTTAAACATTATCTTTGTGATATTGTTTTTGGTGGTCACTATTATGGTTTCGTAGCCATCGTGCCTGCCCTCTTCTGGAGCAGCATCCTTCGCCTGGGCAGCAGATTCTGCAGAGAGCAGGCTTGAGACAAGCTCAGTGTATTTCTGCCTGGCATTATCCTGTAACGAAAGGGGGAGAAAAAAGGGAAATTACAAAATATCATCGCAGAATGAACTGGAAATCATTTTGTTACGCTATTCATAAAATGGGTACCTGAGGGGGGGAAAAATAAATCCCGATTAGAAAGCGTTCTAACTGAGATGAGTAGAGGGACGTGCTGCATTTAAACACTACAGGTCATGCTCACAGTCGCCGGAAAGCAGCAGCAATAGATCCGCAAAATAAAAGCGTGTGGATGCTGGGATGAGGGCATTTATTTTGTTGAAGTCCCTCCACCCCCGCCCCCAAGTTTAGCGGAGAGATCTTTGTCGTATCCCCAGCATTTACACATTTCTATGGAACCTTTGTTTCTGCTTTCCAGTTGGACGTTTCCCCAACAAAATCCAAGTTTGTCCTTTTAGAAGACGCGCTGCTGCAAAGAAGAGCGCTGAAACGGCTCTGTGGCATTTTCACATTGCTTGAAGACACTGGGTTTCACTGAGCACAAACCTAAAGACTCCTGCCTCCCTGCTCTACACTAGGCAGGGATTTAACAGAATTGCAAGTGCTCGGCTGTTACAACCTATCTTCTTGCAAGGACAGCATATTTTGAACAATTCTATCACGTCTAATCTGCAGCACATGAAATTGTCTCTTCCCTCTCGATTGTAACTTCAAGCACAGATTCTTCCCTTCTAGCATTTCTTGGCTATTCCTAAAAGCTGCAGAGCTACCTCAAACCCAAAAACCAACCCCAAACCACCAGCCAAAGCAGCACAACACCACATTATGTTTGTGAAGAAAAAATAGAAGAAAACTCCAACCGAGTGGAGTTTTCCAGTGGAAAGAACTGTATTAAGCAGTATCTTTGACTGAACTCTGAAAGTCCTCCTCAGCAGCTGGTGTAATGCAGCGGGGACTGAGCTGCTTTCTAAAGCCTGTGGTTCCTTCATGTAGCAGCAGCTGAAGAAGCCCTGGCAGCTCTATAGGATGCGAGACTCACTACGGGCTGCATGACAAAAGAATGCTTGCCTATCTCTGCATCTCTATTCTTCCTGCTTCGCTTGAAGTAAAGAATTCTCTGAAGGTTACGGAAGGCATTAAAGATGTCAAGATACACTGAGAGAGAACAAAAGGAGGCTCTCAATACGCCTCTTTCTTCCTAGGCTTTTTGTCAGTGGTGTAAGAGACCGGCTTTTGCAAGAGACCAAGTTATCGATAGGCTGCATTCACAGGTTTGCTCTCTGTTGTAAGACCTGAGAAGCCCAATCCATCTTTCTTAAAGGGAAGAGCAGCACCGAACACGGTGTGGAAAAGACCATTTTTATCGAAAGCCAACGCATAAGTAAGATGCCTGACACTGGTACAAGCCGGTAGTAATAATGCAGAACCGGGTTTATGCAGTCAAAAAACCTCGAAGCGCTGAAGCAGTGAAATGACGGTAGGACACAGAGCAAAACGTTCCGGTATCTGAAGCAGTCACCCAACTAGTGTGTAATATCTTTAGCCATCAGCCATTCACTTACAGACCAGGCAATTCCAGGTAATCCACAAAGTATCTAAGTGAAATTAGAGGTACTGTCACCTTAGACAAATCACCAAGAGAATTCCACGCATCCCACTTGGCTTTCTTGACAAAGTCCAGCATACCCGGCTTGGGGGAATTGCAGGGACCTTCAGTAGCCTGGGAAGAAACAAAACTTAGTTAAACCTTTGATTAGAGTTCAGATGCCTTGGTGGAAAAGATGCCGAATGGTTATCTGATCGTGATACAGAATTCGAGTCTGAGACAGAAGGAAGCCCCAGTGAGGCTTGGGCAATACTCAAGCAGTTCACGTACCACGAAGTTTTCAGTGTCTGCTACTTCCCAACAACTGGCGCTGGGCTTTAAGAAGCACCTAACCAATCTGAGACACCGGTTTCCAAAACATCCATGTGTGTTAAGTTCTCCTATCTCAAAAATTGTGTAAGTTTGCGAGCATCCACCGCTTTAAGAAAACATCTCAGGGGTCTATCCTCTCTGACTACAAATGCCCCCACCCCAAACCAAAATAAGTCGATCTTACCTGTTTAAACAAAGCATAGAGCTTCAGCTTGGCTTCGTTCCCAGGATCCTTCTTCAAAAGCTTCAGCTGTTCCTGAGCCTTTTCAAAGTCTTTCTGGCTGACTTGCATGGTGGCTGCAGTCATGTGCAGGGGAGTGGCGGGAATGCCGACAGCTTGTGCTCGCCTGTTAGTTGGGGGGAAAACCCAAACCATTGCTTGGTTTTGTGTAAGACTAGGGAAGAAACAAATACGCTGCTCTTTAAGAACGTGTCAAGCAAACACAAAGCCTTAAACATTTGTACCCGCGCTGATTCAAACAGCAACCACAAAGAGCAAGATACTAGAAATCACAGGAAAGCTGCTTTAGAAGTTTGCTGTAGCCACAATAGAATTAACCTTTGGAGAACAGGACGTTGCCTCTCTCTAGTATGTGAGGTGCTGGATTTAACGCTGCCAGGCGACAAGGAAACTACACAGTCCTACAGCAGGTGATGATACATAATCCACCAAATGGCAGCAGTGGTAAATTAATGTTTTGATGCTTCTGGAACAAATCAGAGCCCAACAGGTTCCGTCCATGATAAACAAATAAGAACCACAGAACATGTTTATTCATGTTTTGAATCTCTGCAAGCAACACGAACAGCCTTCTCTGTCTCTGAAGTAAAGCAAGCATGCAGCCTGTCAGGTTGCTGTGACCTTTGCAAGTTTGTGTGCTTCTGTCTGGAAACGCTTCCACCTGAAAGCCTGGTTCTCCCATCAAAATGTACTTTGGAAAAGGATTGGCTGTAAACCAGCCTGAAGACACCAGAGAAAAAGAGGCGGTCAAAATATTCTAGGAGAGGAATTCTTCACCAGGCAAAAAAACCCCAAGATAATTCCATCAAAACCCCACCCCAGACTCCCCTCCAAAGAAGCAAAGCTGACCCAACCTTATCATGTTTTGTGAAGGCAGGTTTAGTTAAGCAGAGTTTGGAACCAAAAGCCCAGAGCTCTAACAATTTTGGCTTGTTTCGGTAGGGCAGAAGCAGGTTGTCTCAGCTTTCTTTGGTTAAAGTGCAATATAGCTGAAGTATTTTTACCCCTTTTAAAATGTTCGTGGTTTACCTATCAACCTTCCTTCTCCATTTTTGTAAGAAAAGAACAAAAAACCCCCCAGTTTTCCCCATCTGAACTCCCAGACACAGCTGGCATGTTAGAACATCGGGTATGATAAATCTCGTAACCAGCCGCATTTGAAAATGTAAATGATTGTCTCCAGTGCAGACTGAGAGAATGTTTAACCATTGATCCGTTAACAGTTCAGTTACAGAACCATCATTTAAAAATCATACTTCAGATGGAAATTCTGCCTTTTTATAAACACCCAAGGAGAACGTTGAAGCAATTCTGCTGTCTACTTCGATAACATCTTCATTGCTCTTCATTCTTAAATAAAATCTACTTTCTGTTGCAGGCAGGAAGCGTGAGGAATGGCAACTGTGCCTAATTAATTTTATTACTCTTTCCTTTCATGCAGATAGAAGCTTTTAGTTGTCTTGTGAAAACATTTCCAAGATCTGTTGGGTTTATGTCCTGCCTATCACAGCCTTTCCCTATTAGTAAAAA
>WEIS01010721.1:0-18662 GCA_013389965.1 Todus mexicanus
CCTTCTCTTTTCTGCACACCCTTTCCCCCAGTGTGGCACACAGTCTATCAATAACCTTGGTTCACATACCAATCCTTGGTACTAACTATAAACACGGAGCGTTATCACTGCTAGAAGCAGGCACTGTCTGGTAAACATGCTGCTAACTTCAGACAGACTTACCTGAAGAGTAAAAGTCATAGAACAGAATTTCTGTTCTAACCCAAACCAGGACAGATGTCTGTCGGGAATTGAAACTACTACACAGCTATTTAACCAAACCTTACGTAAAGATAAACCAAAACAGGCATACATTCACTGATAAAGGGGGAGCCTCCCACACCAGGGTGCCCACAAAAGAAAACCACTTACCCAAAGGGGGCAGGGTAACAGGGAGGTGAGGCTCACTTGCTCCCTGGATGTAATCTTGGACAGGAAGCCATAGGCGAGGGTCCAACTGCTAGACCTGTTCTGCAAAGAAGCAGCTCTCATGCTTTTTTGGCAGGGCCTCATTTATACCCTAGTAGAGAAGGTACTGTGGTCATCCTGATTAGCTGAGGGGACAAACCCAGACAAAACACAGACAAGTCCCAGACAAGCCCAGCCCCCAAGTCAGTTTTCCAACCCTGTGGGGCCAGTCCAGCCTCAAGCTTGCTCTGACTGAGGCCCCAGATAGCTTGGGCACACCCAAAGGGGTTTGCCTGTTTTGTTTGTCGGGTAGGCTGCACCAGCCACAGAAACACACAAGGTTTCTTTCTTCTACTGGAAAAAACCAACAATGAAAGAGCAAAATATTTAAGTGTCACTTACTTCAGTGATGTAAAGCAGTTGAATGCAATGAGGTGATGCTTAGCAGGGAACCAGCCCTTGTGGTTAGCAGCAGCATAGTGACTTATGAAACTGTGGCCGATGTGGCCAAAGAGATGGTAGACTCTATTTGTGCAGTAGTTCATGCCAAAAATACTGCTGACTTGTCTTAGACAAAGAAATTGCCTGATACACCTCATTGGTATTCAAGCTTTAAGATTATCTGTCATTTTTTTTAGCTTTTTTCTTCAGTATAACACCTCTGCTGGGTATTTGCCAAATGTGTGACCAGTTCCAAAGCTGACTGTTTAGCTGAGAACAAGCTATTAGAAATGAACAATTATTCTCTCAAAGTTACCTCCTAATACCCATGATTATATATTATGAACCCGACACTTAAATGATGGCAAATTCCCCAGTCTCCTCCAGTGAAATGAGTCTCCCAAGCTCTTTTTTCCTCTGGACCAAAATGAGTTAGTCCAGAGTAAACAGTCTTGTGTGATCACCAATTTCTCACCTTCTTCCTCAAAGCCTAAAGAGTTTCTAGCAAATCAAAATTGCCTGTCTGTCTTAAAACACAATTTCCACAATTTCAAGATGTCCTTCCCATTCTTAGCAGTAGAAGACCACAGACATTGTCTTGCAGCTTTATCCCACTCTCTAGGCTCAAACAAATGGAGTTTGGAAGTTGCAGACTTCACAAGAAAAAGCATAAACAGAAACATGCAGCCTTGGGGTTTTTTGCTTCAGAAAAAGGGTGCAGAGCTTAGGCTGTTTGCATCTCTTGCATCACTTGTGAGTAGCAGCCTCACTCAGATTTATGGGCGACATATCATCTCTCTGAAGCTTATCAAGAGCCAAAAAAGAGGCCAACACAGACAGGTGAATTAAAGTTGTCTGTAAAACCAGAAGACAATTCAGAGAATTGTAGAACATCTCTGTGACCCATAGAAGTAAACAAAGCCTCCTAGCCTCCAGCACCACCAAGTATTTCCTTGGCAAAACCACTGCAGAATCCAACAGATGGGACTTCATTGTGTCCCAAGCACCCAAAAGCCGACACAGAAAGCACCCATTTTTTGTCTCACCTGATGGTTTCTCTTGGGTTTCTGCCTTCTCTTCTGCCAGTATCCTCAGCAATACTTGCAGCTCCTCCTGCTGCTCCTCTGCTTTCTTCAGCAGCTGCTCCAGGTGGGCTTTCTCTGCACTGAGCTCTTCGTTTGTTCTTTCACACAAGTTCAGCTTCTTTTGGTCTGAGGTTTTTGTTCTCTCTAGCTCATTCACTTTATGTGACTGAGCATCATTCTCTTGCTTCAGCTATAATCGTAGAAGCACAGAGGAAATAGAATATGGTAAAATTTATGATGGAGAAGATTTGGCTTAGACAGAAAAAGGAAGATTTCCACATTCAGTCATGCTCTCTACATGTCCGCTCACATGCAATATAAGTTTCTGCAGTTGCACTTTATCCGTCACAAGGATGTCATCCATACTGCCCATCTTGCTGGTGCAACACGTAGATCAGCTGCTTCAGTGCTCAGGTTATTTGGAGCCCCTGACAACTCTGGTACTGACTGCTCTGCTTGAAAACACAGAACAACATGAAAACAAAACAAGAAAACCCCTGACTTTAAGCAGCAGCTCCAGATCCCCTTTTCTGTCTCTGACACACTCGCAGTTCGCTGTTCCCAATAAGTACCTGGAGACTAACTACACCGAAGAGCTTGTGTCATCTGATCACCAGTTTCCAAGAAGGAGAACAGCATTGTCCCTGGTTTCTGCTGCCAGACACAGCATCTGTGGTGGTCTTGCTATCACAACTTCCTCTCCCACAACTGCTGCCTAGGAACAAGGTGCCAGTGTAAGCTCGTTTCTCTTGCTTCAGCAGAGCCTTCTGAAGGTGCAATCTCCATGGTGTCTCTCCTGCAACTACCATCTCCTTCTGTAATACCGAATGTTCGCCTTCAAGTGCAGCAAAGTCCTTCAGTCTATGACAAGGAGAAAGAGAAACAAGTTTTTAATGTAAAAAACATTCACATTTCCAAAACCAAGAGTACAGAATCATAGAATCATTTAAGTTGTTAAAGACCTTAAGATCACTGAGTCCAGCTGTTAACCCAGCACTGCCAGGTCACCGCTAAACCACGTCCCTCAGCACCACATCTACATGCCTTTTAAACTCCACCAGGGATTGGCACTCAACCACTGTCCTGGGCAGCCTGGGCCATGCCTTGACAACCCTTGTGCAGGAGAGACTGTTCCTCATGTCCAACCTAAACCTCCCCTGGTGCAATTTGAGGTTGTTTCCTCTCGTTCTATCACTTGTTACTTGGGAAAAGAGACTGACAACCACCTGGCTACAGCCTCCCTTCAGGTAGCTAACAGCTTCCTGCCTGCTAGTTCTCTCTCTCCTCTTCCTAATCTTAGATACGAGACTTTCCAAAGCTCTTCTTTGGGCAAGACAAACTCTTAAAGTCCAGATTAATGGTCCCACAACTACTTTTGCCTTAAGAGTGAACTGACGGAAGAGCTTGCAGTCTCTTTGGGGAGATGTGTCTGAATTTCCAATCTAATCATCATAGGATTACAGGATGATTCAGGTTAGTACGTGGGATGTTGCAAAATGGCACTTCTTGTCCCAAAGGCCTTCTGCACTTGTCTTTCATGGAAACGAAAATGCAGAGGTGCTACACAGCCTCTGAAGGCCCTGTGCAAATTCCTTCCAACTCCTTGATTACAGCCCTGGGTACCAAAAGGGCTGTACAAGAGACGGAAGTCTGGTCTCAATTTCTAACCAAGAATCCATTAAAGGCAAAAACATTGTAATACACAATCATTTTCCTAGTCTTATCTCATTCACCAGAGCTTCTGTCAGCCACATTTTTTTTTCTGCCCATTCTGTTGAACAGTTTCACCAGGAACAGATGTAAAGTTGTGCAGAATAGGTGTTTTTTCAACGTGACCACAGCTTGCCTATGAATCTAACAAGCTGACACAAAAGATTATGTTGGTACTAGCGAAGATTAAAACACCCTTACCTGTCCTGAAGCTCCTTCTTCTCCAGGTCCCCCTTGACTTGTAAGCAAGTCACTTCCCAAGTCTGGCTTATTTCCTGTCCTGCTTGCTGTGTTGTGCCTGATCCTTTAGGACAGGTCTTCCCAGAGTGATACTCAGAGACCTGCACACTCAAGTGTAGATGGAAGCGCTTTACAAGTATAGATCCAGAAAGCCTCATGTGCTTCGCCTTCAGCTCTGACAAATCTCTGAAGAAGAATCAAGAAAGCGATAATGTTCGTGCCACCATCTTTATCAGCTAACTCCTTTCTGAAACACATAAATGTGCAACAGTAAATTCAGCAGAAAGATGGTACCTTTGTTGGGGACAAATCATTCATCTGATCCTTTAGAATGAGGATGCGTCTTGATAGTTGAGCAATGGTTTGATGATTGAGGAATGAGTCTATTTTCTCCTCAGAGATGAGGATAAAGGTATGGAACAGCCAGAGGGCTTCAAAAATTAACTAGTAGGTCAGACATACTCTACATAGTAAAGTAAGCTTGAGGAAGTGACTGACAGTAACCCAGAGTTTGGAAGTGCATGCCGACACCAGAACATGCTATCTGTTATGGCTACAATGGTTTTGTTTGCATAGAAGGCAACTGTGAGAAAGGGACCTTGTGGCCTTGAGCAACTTAGTCTAGTTGAGAGCTGTCCCTGCCCATGGCAGGGAGGTTGGAATAAATGATCCCTAAGGTCCTTTCCAACCTAAGCCATTCGATGATTCTATGAACCTCAGAGACTCCAAGAAGAAGGAAACAATCATAAAAAGTAAGTGTCTGACTAGGCAAAATACATTGGATGAATGCTAAAACAGAATAGAGAAGCTGTTCTTTCTCTCAACAATGTTAGTACAGGTGTAAGTCAATGCAAACTGACCAGAATAAATGTAAGCTGAAAACAAGAAGAAAAATACCCAAAACATTTATATTCATGAACAATCTTTCCATCAGGAGCAGTGGGGAAAGAAAGCTAGTGAGACTTAAGGCAGATTTTCATCACTCTATAAAAGGGACCGCTTTACACACTGTGTGTAGAGCTTTGGGGAGTCTCTGCCTGTGACACACATGCCTGTATCTGTGTTAAAGATGTTCAAACATCACCATCATCAAGTTCATCTGTTCAGGACCTCTGCATTGCTTATAGCCCAAGCCCTTCAGTTTTATCTTAAAACTATCATCAAACAGAACAACCCTGAAAATAGCCTGGAGCACGCTTAATGGCATTGCTTTGGACCACCAAAGGAGAAATCATCTGTTTGGCCACAATCAAAGGAACATCAAGGCTCAAAAAGCAGCTGTGAAGGGAAGCTACATTTCTTTCAGCAAGAAAGTCAGGCTGAACTGCAGCTCACTGCTCAGTGGCAGTGTTCATCTCCATGAAATGATGGTAGAGGGTTACCACCTGATGCCATAGGCTGAGTGGACAGTTCTGTTCACCCCTTAAGTAGCTGTCGTAAAGCTAAATGTGCAAAGACAAAAAGGAATGCAGATTCAGCCTTCACTGTCGCACAAGTCTTTCAGATAGGAGTGAGTCCACTCACCATCACCAGCTCTCCTTTAATAACAATTCCAAGAGGGGCAGCAAGGACTGAAGTGGCACCACACAAGCCTCCTCAGTAGACCTGCCACCTGAGTTCAAAGAAGGGAACATCCACACTTCTGTAGGAGTGGCTCTCAGCAAAACAAACTGAATATGATTCATCATCCCACCTTGCAGAGGTGTCCAACAGTCTTGGAGGAGGAAGACAAAAACAAGTCCCTCGAGGACCAATGTCAGATTTGCTTACAACAGGCTATTGGGAAGCGAGGCCTGTCCTGTTCTTATGTTGACTACTCTGAATCTGAAAATTCACAGATCCTTCTGGTCTGCACTGCTGTTGACAGAGATTTAGGAACCATTAAAAAGGGAAGTGTTCATGTGTGACTGCCCTACAGTGTCCATCAACCGCAAGAAGCATTTGCCTTTAAGATCAAGCAGTGTGGTCACTGCAGATGGGCATCTTGCATCACCACAATGTGCTGATATTCCTCCATCTCACACTTCTATCTCTGCCTGTCAACACCAGTACATCCTCACTGAGCCACAACTTTCACACAGCAAGTTCTCTATGCCAGAAATAAAATACATTCTCATTCCACCCTGGCATCATACCTGACATTCTAATAGTCGATTCTTACCTCACGTTCGTTGTACCATTTGGTTTTCTTCAAGTCCAGTTCCTCCCAGGCCTCCACCCAATCTGACATCAGTTTTCCAACATCTTTTCTGAGAGCTGAATTGACCTTATTTACTTTATTTAGGTGCTCCTGCAGGACAGTGTTCACTTTTGCCAGAATCTCACACCTTAGAAAGGGAGAAACAGCAAGGAAGTCACTTAACAGCTGCTACCCACAAGCAGAAACCCTGTAGTTTTCCAAATCCTTCAACACTGACATTGTTGTCAAAATGAGAGGTAGTGAAAGTGCTTGCTAGGATTAACTAAGAGCTCACTGAGACGACCAACTAATCTAGGTGATCCTGCTCTGGCAGCGGGGTTGTACTGGTTGATCTTCAAAGTCCCTTCCAACCCCTGACATTTGTGATTCTGCAAAGGTTTATTGTACACTACCTGCTATATGCTATCAGTTCATTCTAAGACCGTGATGGAAGGCAGAATGATGAGACAGACTTAGCCAGCCATGCCTGACCTATGCTCACCACGTAACCCAAACAGTAATTGCCAACCAACTGGCTAAAAGCCCATTAAGTTTGAGAAACTAATTTCAAAGCTGCTTTTCGATATTTAGCAAGTAAAGTTAGTTCTGGCTGCAGTCCATTGGGGTGTTGCGCTTGCAGCTGGATCACTCGCTCAAGGCAGCTCTGCGGCAGCCCTGCCCCTCTCAGTTCTCGCCACGGTGCTGCCACTTTGCTCTGGCCCAGCACTGCTCCAGGCCTGCTCCATGCCCGCTCCGCTCAACGCCCAGTAGCAGTCCTGAGCGCCACAGGGAGAAGCGGTGCGAGAATCCCGCTGCTGCCACTGGCATGGGTGGGGACTCTGGACTGAGTATGCTGAAGGTTATTATGAGAAAGAATAAAACTGGTGAAGCTACAGATGAATCTAGTCTTGTGGAAGAGTCAGCACAGCTTTCAGAAAAGGATTGCTACTCCTCTGATCTACTGGAGCAAGCAAACAATTCTAGGATTAAATGAAGTTCACAGCTCACTGTCCTACACCGCCTGGGTGGCAACCACATCCATAAGCCTGGGAAGGAGACCCCCTGCTCTCTGGGCATGCTGGTCTGGGCAGGAGTAGTCTCTGGACCCTGGAATTTGTGCAGGAGCAGGAGCCATTTAGAACCTCCCAGGACACTTAAAAAGGCTTCAAAGTGTTTGTTTTCTTCTCTTCTAAAAAAACCCAACAGGACATTGGGTTAGCCAGAAACTGTCCTAAGAGATGTCATAAGCAAAGCTCAAGCTAAGCACTAAAAATATTCCAAGCATAGGCCATTAGCTATCTTTATTCCCAACTAGCAGCAGTGAGCAGAACAAAAACTCCAGAGACAAGGCTCCAATGCAGTCAAAAGCTGTGAAAAGAGCCACAGCTCAAGCAGTTTTCATCCTGGAGAGTAGGAGAAGTCACTGCACTAGTAGGAGAATAAAGATGGCAACTGATTTGGTTGTTCAGTGGGTACTCTAGTGAAGGATGGATGAGTATGTCAGACTCTTGAGATGCTGCTGAAGAATGACATCTTGGGCAGCTGAAGCGTTTGGGTATGTCACTGTTAGAGTAGGAACATTATTTAACACCTAAACAGTTTTAAAAATTTCTAGTGAAGGAACCAGGAGAGGTAGAAAAAGGAGTGTTCTGATAGGGGATCTTCACAGAATGGTTTGGGTTGGAAAGGACAAGGGCCAGCTTTTCTAGAAGAGGGTTTTCCCAAGAAAGGTTGGATAAGATGATTCTTGATGTCCCTTCCAACCTGGAATTCTACAACTCCACAAGAATTATCACCAAAAATTGTCATACACATGGCCTCCAAGAGCAGAAGTGGCCTCAAATAGCTGCTCAAACATTTACCCCTGCCCCTAAAGCATTTGAGTGAGATGGGCAATACCCAGCAGCCAAGTGTGTGACAAATGCAGTAGAGCTTTAAAGTGGTTGAAATCCCACTTTTTTTTTTCTTTTTTTTTTTTTTTAATATGTACCCAAACTGGAAGTGTTTGTATGGGTGCCTAAATTCAGGGTTGGTTTCTTACCAAAGAGCCCACTGCCAGTGCTTGTACCAAAGGTACTGTTTGCGGTGGTGCCAAAGGCAGCAGGCTTGCTCCCAAACAGGGTCTAAAAGGAAGAGAGTATGAATTTGGAAGCCTGATATTCACAGAATTGCAGCCATGTTTCAAGAATTTCTCTTACCATTGTGGTCGTGCTTGGCTGTGCCAGGGTGGTGGTCCCAAATGAAAATCAAGAGTTCTGTGTGGTGATGGTTTGGCCAAAGAGATTCTTTGGGACACTTAATGTTTGTGATGTCTGATCAAGACATCCCAGTGTTGTCCTGGTTCCAAAGCCACTGGTACCTGTAATACATGGGGACTGGTTTGGTAGTGACCTGACAGTGCTGGGTCAGTGCCCTTTAGCTATTGATCAGCAGTGATCAGATCCCTTCTCAGGCTGCTCTTCTTCAGGTTGAATAGTGCCAGGGCTCTCAGCCTTTCCTGGTCACAGAGATGATCCAGGCCCTTTTGCATCTCTGGAGCTTCTGCTGGACTCTCTCCCAGAATCATAGAATTATTGAGGCTGCAAAAGACCTGTGAGATCATCGAGTCCAGCCTATGACCTAACACCACAACATCAGCTAAATGATGCCGCTAAGTGCAGTATCCAATCTTTTCTTAAGCATCTCCAGGGATGGTGACTCCACCACCTCCCTGGGCAGTCCATTCCAGTGTTTTATCACCCTTTCTGTGAGGAAGTGCTTCCCTCTCATCCTGTCACTAGTTGCCTGGGAGAGGACCCCAGCCCCAACCTGACTACAACCTCCCTTCAGGTAGCTGTAGAGAGTGATAATGTCCCCCCTGAGTCTTCTCTTCTCCAGGCTAAACAACCCCAGCTCCCTCAGTGTCTCCTCATAACACTTCTGCTTCAGTCCCTTCACCAGTCTCGTCACTCTCCTCTGGACCTGCTCCAACATCTCAATATCCTTCTTGAAGTGCGGGGCCCAGAACTGCACACAGTCCTCAAGGTGAGGCTCTCCGGTAGCTCCTTGTCTGTCTCGAACTGCGGAGCCCAGAGCTGGATGCCATACTCCAGAGCTGGCCTCACCAGGGCAGAGTAGAGAGGGAAAACCTCTCTTAACTTGCTGACCACACCCCAGAGGTAAGGTCTCATCCCTGCCATCAGGTTACACCTAGCACTGCTTTTACTCCAGTTCCTTCAGCGCTTCTTTGCAACCACTACCTATTTACAGCCTCCCAACAAATCGATTAAGTCTTTCATTTCACCAGGTTTGAATTAGAGATTCCACCTTCTCTTAAGAGCTCACTGAAAGAATCATCGTTTTATGTAGCTCTCTACCTTCTGAGGCAGGGCGTGCCAGCTAGATGTTTCTCCATGCATCAGAGACATGACTCACCTCAGAATTTGAACATTCATCCTCATTCAGTACACAATAACCAGCAGCCAGGTGTGTGGCATATGCAGTAGAGCTTTACAGTGATTGAAATCCCACTTTTTTTAAAAAAAAAAATAATATATATATATATGTACCCAAACTGGAAGTGTTTGTATTGGTGCCTAAAGTCAGAGTTGGTTTCTTACCAAAGAGCCCGCTGCCAGTGCTTGTACCAAAAGTGGAAGAAAGTATGAATTTGGAAGCCTGATATTCCAAGAATTACAGCCAAGTTTCATTGCAGGTGAGAGAGCAGAATTAAAGCCAGGCAAAACTTAGGGTGCACAACCCATCTGCCCCACAGTGGTGGGTTATTTACAAGACACATGCACTAGTACAGGGCAAGCGCCTTCTGGAAACAAGTATCACGGTTGAACTTGATGATCTTAAGGGTCTTTTCCAACCTAAACAATTCCATGATTCTATGCCAGCTGTGAGACATTCTGTCTCTCTTACTGTCCTTTATTACTCAAGACACTACTTAGTAAAGAAATTATTTCTACACTACTAGTTCTATTACACATGCTCATATTGGATCCTGCAGTTTACACAAAATCACAACTATTTTGCATTTTAACTCTTAAGACAGCGCTACTATCATGGTGGTCAAAACCCAGGGACAGGGCTCTAAGCCATTTTATTTCCCTTGTTTTGAAATTTTAAGGTACAGACATATCGAACTGCCAACATCCCATCCTGTGTTAGGTTGTCCAGAAAGACCAGCTCCAGTTGTAAATCTGGCACCAGCATTAGTATTGGCAGGTGTTCCAAAGAGGCCTCCAGTCTGTGAGGATTGGGTGACCCCAAAGAGACCCTACGAACAGGAATTGGGTTAAGACAATGCTGCAGCACTTTTTCAAGCCTATTGCTCACAGTAACTGAATAAACACCCAGAGTCAGTTCATAAAATGGTGTCGCAACATCACGACCCTTTTCTCTGGGGGAAGAAGGCGGGTGAAAAGCATTTCAGAAGCATTGGTCATTAACCAGTAAGTTAGTTATGAAAAAGAAGTTGAAAAAAATAATTAAAGAATTTACACTCCAAGCATAGAAGGGTATTGGAATTTCCTCATCATTTTGAGAGGGAGATGGAAAAGAAACATTTTTTCAGGATTTTCTGGGAGAAGTCACAATATACTCATCAAGAATATAGTACCTTCGGAGGCAAAGCCCACGGGTATTCAACACATTACAGCTCTGTAGCATCTTTCTGCAGAAAGAGGCCATGCATATTGCTCATTAGTCACCAGTTAAGTGTGGAATTGTTGATGAATTTGCATTGAACATTATTAATGGAATTGTATAAGCTCTGTGAACATGATGAGAAATACTTGAATGGATCGAGAGCAGATGTAGAAAAGATGGAATGGACAAAGTTATTTGTTAAAAGCTGTTTTGCCGCCCAATTCTGAAGGAAAAACTGGTTGGTAACAAGTTGCCGGCTCAGATAGCAGCATTCAAAGCTTTACATCTTTTTTTTTGTGAAGCTGAATGATTCAAGGAACTTCTCAACCATCACAGCCTCTTGTCTCTAGCTGGAAACACAGCTTAGACCTCCAAAGGTTCACAGAATTTCTCGTACCATTGGATATGAGCTTGGTTGCCTCAAGAGGGTGGTCTCAAATTGCACGCCAGTGTTAGTGGGTTGGCCAAACAGATTGTTCGGAACACTTAATGTTTGAGATTGCTGAACAAAAATTCCCACTGCTGTGCTGGTTCCAAAGCCAGTGGTACCTAAAACACAGGGGAACATGGTTTAGTTGTAACCCCACAGTGCTGGATTAACAGTTGGACCCAATGATCTTGAGGGTCTCTTGCAATCCAAACGATTCTATGATTCTACAGAAACAGTGCTAAAAACCTCTGAGTTATTCACCCAAACCTACACTTAGCACATTCAAATGGATAAAAGAAGATGTTTCAGTTCAAGGTAGCAGTAAAACACCAACACCCAGCATCATCAATCCCACGTGGCATCTGCACATGGAGGGAAGCGGTTCCTGTCAGACCGTTCTTCATGTTCTCCTTGCCCTAAAGTCACTGTGAGCATAAGTATCTTGGCTTTTTTGTCAACACCTGGCTAAATATGAGCCAGCAAGGCCTCAGGTGGCCAAGAAGGCCACCAACATCCTGGCTTGTGCAGAGAAGGGCAATGAAGCTGGGAAAGGGTNTTCATTACATGTGCTCAGACTACGTAAATATGTTCTGGGAAACAATTAGCATAAGACTGCCCTTTCCAGGGAATTTGTTGAATATGTATGTCTATTTAATGAATATATATGTTTGCTTTGCATATAAGCTGGTGCATTTTGCTAATTCATGGGAGCACTTACGGTGGAGAATCCCCAGTGCTTTCCCAGTACTGCAATAAAGAGTACCTGCTTAGCAGTGAATATTTTTGCAGTTGAGCTTAATTCTTCATCTGTGATAGGACAAGGGGCAATGGACACAAACTGTAACACAAGAAGTTCCACCTCAAGATGAGGAAAAACTTCTTTCCTTTGAGGGTGACAGAGCCCTGGAACAGGGTGCCCAGAGAGGCTGCGGAGTCCCCTTTTCTGTATTCTTTCNGGGTGCCCAGAGAGGCTGCGGAGTCTCCTTTTCTGTATTCTTTCAAGATACACCTGCGTAAGTTCCTGTGGGGCCTGGCCTAGGTGATCCCGGTTTGGCAGGGGAGTTGGACTCGATGATCTCCAGAGGTCCTTTCCAGCCCCTATCATTCTATGATTCTGTGATGGTTTGTTTTGTTTGGTTGTGGGGTTTTTTCAAAGATAGGGACAACTGGTAAAATCCTTTAGCTCTTCTTTTGACCCTGCATCCAAACTGTCACTTTCTTTTTTTTTTTATGTGTTCTTCTTGAAGATTTCTCCATGCCTTCAAAAAAGGCAACTACATGGAAGGTAAGATTATCACGCCCTTCAGACACAGAATTATGTCAGAAAAAACCCACAATTATGTTTCCAAAGCTCTGGTTTCACCATCTCTACCAGCATCAGCAGTGACTGTTGCCACACTCGTAGGCAAAGCAGATTTCTCATTGGTCTAAGTGGTTCAGTAAAAGTGAGGCTGATTTTACACCCGTGGTTTGGGAATTCGATGAGGGAAGATCAAGATCTTGAACTCACCGAAGAAGGTTTCTCTAAATAGATTTTGGAACTAGTTGCCTATTTACCTGTAGAGCTTTGACAAATGGAAACAGGCATCTCTCAGTGGTCTACCTGCATGATTATCATCTTCAATTACACAGCCAGAATCTGGCAGGTAAGGTGGCAGGGGACAGCAGGCATATTTTTTGCTCTCTGGTGTGTTCTAAAGCAATCATTTTGGCACTAAGCTTAAAGACAATATTGTTGTTCAAATGTCCACAGCAATTCTACACTAACTACACTGAGAGGAAAAAAATATCATGATATTTTCCGTGCTGGTAGGAACATCAGCTCTGGGTTTCAAAGAACGTTCCACATCTTGCTGGTTTCCAGTTACTAGCCCTGCTACGATAAGTTCTGAGAAAGAGCTGTATCTGCTTTTTCTTCACAGTGGTCTGCAGTGAGACCACCCCCACAATCTCATGTGGTAGTGTTATAGAATCATGGAATCATTCTGGTTGAAAAAGACCTATAAGATCATGGAGTTCAACCATTAACTCAGCACTGCCAGGTTACCGCTAAAGCACGTCCCTCAGCACCACACCTCCACAGCTTTGAGAGCGCTCCAGGGACCATGGGAACTCCACTACTGTCCTGAGCAGCCTGGGACAGGCCTTGACAACCCTTGTAAGGAAGAAATTGTTCCTCAGGTTCAACCTAAAGCTCTCCTGGCACAACTAGAGGCTGATTCTATGATCTCAACCAGTCTTTTCTTCTCTTTTATCTTAAAAGCTTAATATTTACAAATTTATTGCATAGAACATTTAATTTATATTAAATTTAATGAATAGAAACTACCCATTCTGGTGGGGGAAGGAAAATTCCTATTCAAGTTAGCTGCCTGCAAAACCTCCTCAAGCTACCACAAAACCCCATCATTAAAGCTGGGGAAGGAACCCAATGTGGAGACAACTGAAATAATGAACTCATATGACATTCAACATCTCCACAGTGATACATGGCTGCTCACAGAAGGCTCAGAGCTGCGCCAGATGGTCCTTGATACTGAGTTAAATCTTCTTTCAGCCAGGCATGACTGGCCTACTGTTACAGGGTCCCTGCTGGAGGCAGAATCTGAGTAACTACAGCACACCAATATGGTTAGAGTAGCTCTCCCTTTATTGCTCTAACATTGTCGTATTTATAACACAATTTGCTTCCTATTACACGTAGCTCAAACATCTAATTGGCTGCACGCATTCTTCACGCACTGTCCACACGCTTCTTTAGCTATTACAATTGGCTAATAGTGTTCCCAGACACCCGATGGGCTCAGCTCTGCTCTTTTCAAGGTCCTTGAAAGCTCTCGTGAGATTGTCAAGGACTCTCCACTCTCTCGTTCTACTCAGGAGGCCATTTCAGCCCAGACCCATGGCTGTGCATGGCCATGGGCCTCCTTGAAATGGACCTAGACCTGTGAATGGACTTCTCAGCTGGACCTTGGATCTGCCTCATCCCACCTGGCTTCTCCAGCGAATGCTGGGTTGTGTCTGACCCTGGTTGTCATCACTGAATCTCATCCTAGCCAGTTTGTGCCTTGACCTTGGAACTGCCTCACCAGTCTTGCCTGATGATCTGGGCTTTGGCCTGATCTTGCCTTGCTGGCCACATGAACAAGCTCAACTCCTAGTCCCACAGGGAACAGTTTGCCATTGTTTCTCTTTACCTTCTTAATTAATCTTTTTGGTTATTTCTATTTATTATATGTACTCCTTTTATATAATAGTTATGTATGTTAATATATTCATACATTATCTTCTGGCTTTACACTGAAAGGCAGAAAGAAATAAGACTCTACAGAGCTCTGAGTTCTGTAGAAAGGGATAAAATCAACTGATTTTAGGTTGCGGGTCTCACTGAACAGTGCAACTGTGACTTGTGATGAGATTTCATTAATTCTGTAGGAAAAAATATTTGTTGCAAAAAAGTGCTCTGAGTTCTTACCTCTTAGATGGTGATGGGTATACTTCATAAAATAAATACATTTTAGAAAATATATTACACCCAAGAGGAGAATCCTCAAGTGTTTATTCATAGAGTCATAGACTGGTTTGTATTGGAAGGGACCTTTCAAGGTCATCTGCTCCAAGCCCCCTTACAGAGAGCCAGGCACATCTGCAACTAGAGCAGGTTGCTCAGACCCCCGGCCAGCCTGACCTGGAATGTTTCCAGGGATGGGGCATTGACCACCTCCCTCGGCAATCTGGGCCAGTTAAAGCTTCCCACTTCTTCTGAGGTTCTGCTCCCCACAGGATGAGAACAAATCTTTATTATACATGTCATCCTAAGTCCAAGGCAGAATGTGATTTATGCAAAATATATATTCCATAATTAACAACATGATGTTATTACTTTCCCATCATTTTACATGTTTTACATTTCGTTATTTTTATTTTTTCACATTTTACTGTAATATAAGTTGAGTTCATTTGGTTTAATAATTTTACTGCCATTTTTTCTCTCATTTGTGCTCAGACTTCCTAGGTCATGCTGCACAATTACACAGTAATTCCAAATAAAAATTAACTGTTCCTGTTAGAAGTCCACACAGCTAAAAAAGGGCAATATTCATGCATTGTATACTCTGAATTTGTAAACAAAAAACTTGTTCCTTACCAATGTGTACCCCATCATCCCAGTAAAGCCAACCTTTGGCAAGAGGACTGTCGTTCAAAGCAATGGTAGGTACCAGAGGGTTTTTTCAGCTATGAAAAGAAGAGTATTTTTCATGGGCAATCACATTTTCTATTTCTCAAGTGATACAATTTATTTTATAGACACTGTCCACAGCTCAGTTGATCTCTGTTCCCAGTGCCTCTAAGCTGCAGCATTACAATTAACAGAGGCCATGGGGAAAAAACCAAGAAGAGGAAGAAACTGCTTTAAAGTGCTCCCACACATAATTGTTTTCCCGGGATTGCTCGTGTTCATACAAAATGGGAGATACTCCTGAGCAGGGTGAACATGAAACCCCAAAATTTTCCTTTTCGCATGTTGAATAAGAAGTCCAGAAAAATGCTGTCACTGTGTAATTAGTACAGAATTGATTTACCAGGCCACTAATTGAATATTTCCCTGCAGAAGCAAAACAAAACAAAAGATACGGTAAAGTCCTGAATTGGCCCCTAAAGCAAATAAGCTCATCCTGTTTATGATTTTAAAAAAATCGAACCACAGAAGACAATCTCTTTGTTGAATTACCTATTTTAAACTTTTCTTTAGAATAAAAGTTTATAAATACATAGATCAATACTACGAAAATTGCCACTGTAAACCTTTTATTAATGAAGAACTGTGTATTTCCAAGATAAAATCAGAAATTGTGTGTGTGAAAAACAAGCACACATTACTTGAGAAATGAAGGGAGTTTTAAAGCCATAAAAAACCATTTAAAACTTTTGTCTTTCTCTACTTCATCATTCTTAGAAAAGTCATTACAGGTGTCATTGAAGGGCTGAAAAAAGGTAAACATGGCAGCTCAGTGGATTACAAATATTATTCCAACTTTTTACTGGTCATGTTGAACAAGGTTATGTTAAAACAAGCTGATTCGGTTAACAAAAATACTCTCCAAGATGTGAATTTTTACATCACTAAAATATCCTACAGGACGTATTGGTAGAACAGCGGTGGTGAGTTCACACTCCACCCCTGTGTGCTGTACTCTGGTTAAATATATTAGGGAAAAAATAATAATATATTTAAAATATAAATATTTGCAATAAATATAAAAATTGATAAAATCCCTTACTGTGTGATAATTGTACCAGCTCGCGGTCAGTACAAAAGCATTCACCACCAGAACACCCTGGAATAAAACAACTTTGGGTTAGGCCTATTAAAGCCAAAAGGTAAAGTTTAGCTCAAGTCACTTCTAATATTCTCATCAGTTTACAATGTGTGGTTTAGGGTTTTTTTCCCCAACTTTTCTGCTTTTTCCATTTCTGGTGTTTTATCTGTTCCAGCACAGGGCTGATGAGCAGTCAGTCTCCACAGAAACTGCCAACAGATTTCCCATGTTGTTTTGTGAGCGCAGTTGCACCCTCAAGGTCAGCCTTGCCCAAAACGTTATCTTCTTGAACCCTTTTTTTCTCAGTAAAACCACCTTTTCCTCAGCTGTAATCATGCAGGTAATATTACCTATTTATTAATAATGCCGATATACTTAATACCTACTTATTAATTACATATTAATTATTAATAAATATATGATGAAATTTAGATAATTATTAATAACAGTTATTCAACATCAATAAGGGACAATTTGCAGCTTTTGTGACACTTGANTTATTCAACATCAATAAGGGACAATTTGCAGCTTTTGTGACACTTGAATTCCTGCAAAAACATACGATTTGCTTAAATTCCCTTAGTAATGAAACTAGACTGATGTGGGGTAATTACTTCTTCCAAGATACATGGGGAGTCCTCTGGTCTCTTATTTCTTTGCAATATATTATTTATATTTATACCACATATATATTTGTATATTATATGTCTTTTATATTCTTATATGTATGTAAGTATTTTAATATATTTCTACATGTAAATTGTATAGAATACATATTATTCAATATACTATATGACAATTTATTATATAATTAAATAATATATGGTAAGATGTTATGATACATATGATAATAAAAAATAATGTTATATACAATATAATATATGTGTCCCTTAAAATGGAAGAAAATATTTCTTAACAGACTTCATATTCAGCACCAACAATAATATTCCCCATCATGCTTTCTTCCTTTCGACTTACAACAACCACATTTCTATAGATCTGATGACAAAAGGAGTATCATAGTCCTGTCCTTCTTGTCTTGTTAGCTGCAAAATGTACCATACCCTGAGCTAACAATTCAAGTAATTTTTTTGGTGTTTCTGCTCATAGACATGAAGGTTGTGGATGTTGCAGTGCCGCATGGGGGAGCTGTCGGGGAGATGCTGCTGCCCTTCCATGCAGAGCATCTTGAAACTCAACCCCAACACTCCCAAGCCCAGCTCTGTTGGAAAGGGAATGACAACACTAGGATTGCAGCAATTTACATGTACATATTTTTCTTTTAATGAAAACAACATTTTAGATTTTCTGAAATTGGATTTCCAAAATTTCCTGGAGTGCTATTGAGTGGGATTCCTTAGGGACTTACATTTCAACCTCATTTGCAGTGATACTATGCAACATTTTTTCCTTTGACAGGTAGGAAGGTATGAGCAAACAAGATCCAAATGACCTTTGTTTACTTGTCTTCTGTGGTTACCTAGTTTCTTTTATCAATATTCTAACTGAAGTGTCTTAGAGCAGCATCACTTATATTGCTCTGTTGATGTTCTTATTTATTTGCATAGAAAACACTACCTTATTTGTACTGGTCCATTTAGTTCTCTGCCTCTCTTTTTTCCCCCTTGATAGTGCAGCATAGCTCTTTAGGACAAGAACTGCTCTTTCTTAATGTCAGGGAACCACCTTAATACTTAGGTGTTGTTATAAAGGAAAGCCATATTTTATTCATTCATTCATTTTCTTTCGTTCATTCGTTCATTCATTCGTTCACTTATTTATTTTCATTTAGGAATATCTTTCACTTCTCTTCAGACCATCTGGCATTAACCTAAGCCCTATTTTTTGCAGTACTTGAAAAAGTTTTTGGACCGTAATATTTGGCTGCAAATTTCCATGGAAATAAGGAGTTGTATAAACACATTACAACACTGAAGACACTTGTGAAATGACCATATGAACAGAATAACTTCTGTTTTTAAAATCTTCTGGGTTTTAAGTGGATGTGGAACTAGTATCCTCACGGCAGAAGAATGTGCACCTCTCAGAAAGAAGTGAGCATTTAGCGAAATTTAGGTGCCTTCCAAGCATAGTAAACCTGTGACTCCTCATTATACACCACTACACAGACCTCCAGCAATCGTTCCTCTTCAAAATAAGCAGGTTTTGCATTTGTAGAAATAGGCACAAACAGAATACAACAAAAATGTATCTGTTCTCTCTAGGAAGGATAT
>WEIS01010722.1:6137-26828 GCA_013389965.1 Todus mexicanus
TTTTTTTTCCTTTTTTTTTTTTTTTTTTTCCCCTCTTCTCCTCCCTCTCAGCTACCCAGCTGACAGACCTGGCATGGTGACATGGTGTGTCAGGTTGCATCAGTGATATTGTCCTCTGTGATATCCTGACTCAGAGTAGATGTGACTGATGAGAGGTGATGGTGTCACATCACAACTGAGGCCTCAGCTGGAGAAGTCTGAGCAGTTCTCAACCATCATTAAAAAGGACACGGTATGGAGAAGCAGAGAGCAGGGAAGCCTTGCATCCCTCCCTTGCTCTCCAGTCTCTTTCACACCACATGTTTTGTTAGATGTGTTACCCAAGTCAGCCTGGATCAAGTGCTGTTGTAGCTGAAGAAGTTTTGAAGGCATGTAGAAAGGAGCTCTGTGACATCTGTGTTGGTGGCATAAACCTCTCCGTGGGCAACTGTAGTTGCTCTGAGCCTGATGAACTCAACATTGTCCTAACTAATTACAGCCATCACATGGCAAGCTCGTCCTTACAAGCAGGGAAATGAATTAAAAAACTCACAAGCTTCCCTCAGGCGCTGCCAGAGGTCAGCAGCTCTCTAATGTCACTAAATAGCAACAGGCAGCTTCAACTTGTTCCTGCGTAGAAGGAGCAGAAGTAGGTGTTGCAGAGCTGGAAAGGTAAAGGTCTGAAACAATAATAGCCCTTGTAAGCCTTCCAACTGTATCTTAAATAAATAGCTGAGATTCCCTCGCTGTGTGCAGTATTTCTTTGTGCTTGCCAGCAGTAGCTGTAGGAAGTGTTCTCCCTACTGTATGTCACAGATACATTTTCTATCAAAGGGTATCCGTAGTGCTCTGAGCAGTGTTTGGCAGGATGGGTTTCATCTCTTGGATGAGTTTCACCTTTTCAGAGGAGTGGTTGCTTTCCAAGCTGTGTTTTTCAGCTGTTTTTCTGATTGACAGCACTACAGTTCTCATTGGCAAGCTGCCCACGGTGGAAAAAACATTGTTCTACAAACCATCTAATAAAGCTGTGGATTATTTTCTCCAAGTGTATCACTGGTAAATAAGATGATTTTGATAATGGACAGGCAGCATAGTACTTGTTACTGATAGGAGAAACTGGGCGAATCGTTATTTTTCTATTCCTGATTCATGACCCTGGCTGAAATTTCTTCTCACCCTCAACTCCGAATACAGCTTTTAACTTGGACTTTCCATTAGCTTGACATCTATTCTTCCTTCTCCTCTTTTCAACTCCTGTGTTTATGCCTATAAAATAAAATACGTCTCATTTTCTGCCTCTTCCTCTGTTTTGATATTTATCTGACCCATGATTTTTTTTTGTTGGGTTTTTTTCAGTCTGAAATGTCTTTTTTTTTTTTTCCTTTTCTCTCATACCTTTTTTTTTTTTTTAACCTTCTTGTAATTAGTTTTCTCTCTTATGACCATTTCATTCTGTCTGGATTTTATTTCTGTCTTTTTCTTTCTCCAACTGTGCTCCGCTCCCCCGCTTGCTGCCCGGTATTCTATATACAGAAATTTGGAATAATTTAGTTAGGAAGGACCCTCTGGAGGTTATCTGGAGCTGTCTTCCAGAGTGAAAGGCACTCTAGAGTTCCATCAAGCATCAGTTTATTATTTTGTTTCTCCTTTTGTACATGTACTTGTGTATTTACAAGCCTGTGGTATAGCCAGGAGCAGCCTGTGTTCTTGAGAGTTAGTCTGACTTCAGTCTCCTTCCGTCTCTGCCCTCATGCCTCTTCAGACCTTCCTGGCCTCCCTGTCATACTCCTTCTGTCATTAAAAAAAAAAAAAAATCCAGTTCTGCATCAGTTTTCCATGTCTTTGGTCCTTTTCCCTGTGCACATGAAGTGCTGAGCTGGTGACATAGCTGAAATAGTCTGAATCCCAGAGCTTTCTACAAAACTCTTCCCCATTCTCCCCATGCCTTCAGCCTTCTCTAGTTATGGTTTATCTCTATATTCTAGAAGGAGTTGAGCTGTCTTTTAGATCCATATTTCCCTAATACCTCCACAGGAATGAAAAGAAAGTCAGTCTTTGCTTCTGCCTCTCCAACTTAGCTCTTGCTGGCTGCTGAGCTATTGACAGGATAGAGAGACATAGAAAAGTGTTTCCTTATGAAAATACTCCTGGAAGCTGGTGCATCTCTGTGACACCCACTAGGCTGACTAAACTACCATGAGGATGGATTTATTGAATTACACTGTCAAATTACTGCAACAGTCTCAGCTGACTTCACAGCTCAGAAGCTCTTGTAAATAGTACTTGCCGTGATGAGTATTGCTGGTTTTGACATTTTTCTCTTAGACTAACCCTAGGATGCACTTGAGAGTTAGCAGGTTTCATGTAGGAATCTGCCCAGTATGACTGAGCTTGTTGTGTGGGAGTGGCAAAGCAAGCTGAAACAACAGCGTTCAGGAAAGTGAACGGAAAGTTCCGTGTGCTATCTGATGTTGCTCTTTCCATATCTCCACCTTAAGTGATCTTTCTCATTTTCCCAGGACTCTGACAATTTCTTTTCCAGAGAAAACATGCCTTGTAGCTTACTGAGCATTGCAGAGTCTCAGGCTTAACAGAACAGAACAGTGGAAGACACACCAGTGTACTTCAGTGTTATTTTTTTCTTTTGTTCTGCTTTTCTTTATTCGTGCATATTTATGAGCCTGTGTTACAGATACAGGTAGGGTCTACTGTTGAGAGCCCTACTGTCTTTGGTCTCTCCCCTGGGAAGCACTCTGGGGAGATGGGTGAGGATGGGGCAGTCCTGGGGTTTGCTGGAGAGGAGATCTGATAGGGCTGAGCAGTCAGTCAGCAAGCAGGTTGGAGAGCACGGGTCCATACACGGGATATCAGTCTCTCTCTCTCCAGTCTACAGCTTCTGTTTTCTGCTTGACTGCACTCACCGTCTTGCTACTGCCCCTCGGGGAATTGCCCTCTTATTACCACAATTACAATCTGTACACATTTCATTAAACTAATATCGCCTCGTGCAGGCTTTCTCCACCAAAGTGCACAGCTGGAGGCCCATTTCTTTTCCTCAGCTTAAACACTTTGACAGGTTAAGAAAGCTATTATGGCTGAATAACAGGTGTTGCAAAACAATGTGCATTTGATGTTTAAATGAGAGCGCTTCTTTATTGACTGCCTTTACTGCGGTGAAGACTCTCCTTTTTCAAGATGACTGGATTTTTATTGTTTTTACTGCTTTTTAAAGTGTATTCTGTTGTTTCAGAATAGGTCCAGAGTGACTCGCTGCAGTTATTTGTTATTCTGATGTCTTTTCTTATTTGCAATTTTTTTCCTTCTAATCCAGGTGAACGATACCAGTACTAAATAGAAAAATTTTATTTTGTCTACACCTCACACCAGTACTACGCACTTCTTGTTCCTGGGCAGCTCCCAGTGGAGCTATAAGGCATTCTGCTCTATTACTTTGACTTTGCTTATTATTTCTAACCAGACTTGATTCACTACCCACCTATCTATATAGCAGTCTTTATATATATAAATATATTTAAGTTATAGCTGAGCTTTAGAATGGTTTGCAGAGATTTTCAGGCTATTGCAGGAGGCTTGGGCATGCAGTCTTTGCTGGCTTCCAGTGGCCCAAATCAATCATGTTTGTTTGGGAATCTCAGCATTTGGTTTAGTCTGTGGTGCTGTGTGGTAAGGTTAATATACTGTGTTCATAGATGAACTAACAAGTAGCTTGGCCCTGTGAAAGGAGTCTGTGAGATCTGGAATTCAATGCAATGTGACAACTAATTAAACACAACCAATATATTATAACTGAAAGAAATATTAAAAGGAGAAAAAAGAGAAAGATATATATTTCTCAACATCAAAAATCAAAGTCCTCTCTAAGAAAAACAAATTAATTCCTGGGTAATCTCCCTGTCCTCCCTCCAATGCCCTCCACCTGGCACTCCAGCTGAATTTTAGTAGAGCTTTCCACAGGCAGTTGGGCATTTTCTCTCCCACTCCCACAAGTAGATTTTTGCATAATGCAAGCAGTTTTAAGAAGGACCGGAATGGAAGAAAAATGTAACTATGTGTGTAGTAGTAGCAGAGCAAGGACATTGTGGTTAGGGCCTCATATTTCTTTTCTGTTCTGCTACTTATTTTGTCTTCCAAAATTGCAAAGAGGAAATTAGTAACATGACATTTCAGCAGCCAGAAGTTCAGAGGGGTTAAAACCTTAAGTTGGGAAGGAGGAGAAAAATCTGTTCAAGTCACCTTCATTCATATGAACTCTGTTCCCTGACTATAATTCCTACAAATTAAGCACTGATGCAAAGTCTGTCTCACTGAGAAGGCTGTTTGTTCTGGGGAACTGGGTGCAATACTGGGGAAGTCTCACAGGAGGTCTAGCTAGCTGGTCTTATTACACCATTTTTTCTTACATGACCAATGTGAATGGCATATGAATTATGTACAACACCAAGCTGCAAGTAGAATGAAAATTGTATGTAGATGAAGAAGAAAGTGGGAAAGCAACTAGCTATGACCACCACCATATATTTCTTCACAGTAGGCACTAAATTACTTTTGTTATCCTCTGGAAAATTACCTATAATAGAGGAATTGTCTGTTTCTCATTATTATGTAGATATTGGGTATATTTACACTTCTGACAATGCTGAAAAAAATGAAATGCTAATTAGTGCATAGTTTTTCTGTAAATGACTCTGTCTGTAACTGAAGAAGTCTGTCAGGACGTTGTCAAGAGGGAATTGTGCTTTGTCTTTTGTTGTCTCTCTTTCTCCCAAGTTTCACAAGTCATCTCCTGAATGTTAACAGTTTCAGCTGTTGCCAACCTGCATGTTCAAAAGTTTGTATCTCAATGCAAGTGTAGTTATCTTCAGTGCATATAACATATAAACCAATCCTTATACTGCACATTAACAAAAAGGAGAATTTTTGGACACCTAATGGAATTGTACTCCATTTGGAGTAACTCCTCTGAACACACTAGAGCTTATCAAGATTCATAATGATGTGAGTGAGTTTAGGTTATGTTTCTTCTTCTCCCACTACTTCTAAATAAAACCAAACACATATTTTCCTCAGAGCTAAGGTAATATCTACTATTCAGCTCTTGCTTTCTGAAAATACAAACCCCCTCTCAGATACTGTTAGTGGAAAAACCACCATGGTGATCTGCACTGGCTGCTCCTTCTGCTTATTCCATATTTGAAAGGGTAGGAGCTAGGATCAGAGACAGTCAGGAGACTCATGAGTTTCCAGCTACTCTGTCATCTCTCAACCTGTCTTGTGTGTGCAACATAACTTCAGGACAAACAGGAGAGATGCTCAAGCCAGGAGTCCAGACAAGAGGAGTAGATCACTTTGTGGACATGGCTTTTTAAGAGAAAGATGCCTGAATTCACATAGGAAGGAGAGTTGGATGGAGATGAGATGGTGAGAGTGGAAATGGTAGCTGTATGGTGGTGAAGAAGAGAAGGTAGCATGTGTGTGTACATGTTTGTCCTGCAAACTGCAAAGAGAAAGAAGGGTAGAGTGACCAAAGAAGGAAGACTCTGGCTATTGAAAAAGGCAAAAAAATAGACAGTAGAACTGGAGCCGCAGCTAATAAAGAAAAAAAAAAAAAATAGGGGAGGGGAAGGATATGTTAGTCAATATAGCAAATGAAAGAGGGACAAAGGACTATAACAAATTTAATTAAGGCAGTAAATTAGGTATGTTGCTACTTTGTATTTCATACTGTATATATAATAATTGTAAATATTGTAAACATAGTACTTGCAAATGAGGTAGAAAAGATCAAAGTATGCCAGCAGGAGGTTGGGAAAGACTAAACAGTGGGAAGGAAAAGAAATGGTAATTCCAAAGGTAGCCTTAAAAATGTCTTTGTTTCTTTGGCTTTTTTAATACTTCTGCCACTTTAACTTTCCTTACTTCCCCATCATAATTTTTGATTCTGCCACAGGTCTTCACAGATTTTTTGATGATTTGTGGTTTTTTTCTGCTCTTCAAAACTCTTCCTAACCTGGCTTACAACCACTGGCCTTTTGACTTATATCTCCAGCATCTTCTGGAAGGTCTGGAAATTGCATGTCTTGTTGACGTGCTTCTCAGTGTAAGAGAGACTTCTCTGTGGTTTATATTTTATGTATTCCCTTTGTTAACCCCTTTTTCTCTGACCCCATCATTCTCATATGTCTCATCAGGTGCCTATTTGGCTTTTGCTGTTTGCTGTGAGCGAGCGAATTGCGCTCGGGCTGTGTGTACTTCCACCTCTGCCTCTTGAAAGCGCTTGTTCCTTGAGTCAGCTGTGCCTGCAATGACCCACGGGTACTTGCTCTGATTTTTGGTTTGGTCTGTTTCTGTGGGAAAGAGTGACCTCTGTGACTTATGAAGGTGTGGAAGCAGGTTGCTCTTCTTGTGGTTGACAGGACAACAGAAGTGTGAGGGCAAGCGGGATTCAGGCTACTTGCAGTTTGTATGAGCAGGGGTTAGATGCAATGAAGCACAAAATATTTCTGTGCTGGGGGACCAGAGCGTCAGAAATTCCCCTACTTGTACCTATGAGCAACACAAAGATATTTGCAGGTACAGATGTATTTAATGTCCATGTAACACAGAATGGGGCTGGGGTTGTGTTTCTGAGCTGACTCAATTTGATAAATTAGAGCCAAACAAGAAGCCTTGTGGCCAACGTGATACATAAATTGTAAAAAGTAAGAACCGTCACATGGAGATGGTCTAACTCTGAACTCTGTATCCCAGAGTAAATAAGGTACATAAATGATGTATGGGAAAGAAGAATTAGGCCTTGAACTCATAGAGTTGAGAAAAGGAAATCCAAGCATTCATCAATGGGTTTTTTTGTGTCAGCACACAGCGTTAGGTGCCCCTGGAAGTATAGGGGATTTTTTTGTCATTAGAACACTGTCCAAAACGAGGTTTTCTGACAGTCTCAGCTGCTATCGCATAGGAATTAAATATCTTGGGATACTTCATAATCATTTCAGTCAAGGTTTGGAAAAAAAAAAGTTCTTAAAAAGAATCTCCCATGGGCCTTCAACCTTAATAAGCTTGTATATAGAATTATAAATTTATAAGCATCATAAAATTATAATGGAGAGTCAGTAAAAATACTACTTAAAACCTTTTTTCACCTTGCTTGCAAAATTCTTTCCACAAAATAGAAAACATGGTTCTGTGGGGCTTTGCTGGGTGTGTATATTCCTCAGGTATCTGTAGGCTAGTGTCAGGATAATTGAGAAGTAGAGAAGTGAATAGTGGCTAAGAACTTTGGCAAAGGGCTTTATGTATTTTTACAATTTCATTTCAAACAAAATTCAGTAGTAGTTAAAAGCTGGTAGTGTTTGATACCTAATGTGAAATGATGTAGCAGACTCAGTTCAGTATCTGGTCATACAATATAAACATAAAATGCAGGTAGACTGAGGGGATGCAAAGCCTGTAGACATCTCCTCTGTATCACAGGTGGCCGTGAATTTATACCTTTGTCCTGGTCCAATGGGAAAGTGCTCCTCAAAAACAGAAATTTCAGATGCTTGAATGTGTTTTATTCACCCAGACTTACGTGACTTTTATACATTTCCTGGGAACAGAAGAGTACTCAAGTTTTAGTAGTTTATGTAACAGGATAAGTTATATGTAACAAGGCGGCGTGTTGCATACAGCCATGGACACTGAAGTTTAAAATAGCTTATTTAGTAAAAGGCAGAGTGCCGAGGAATAAATGTGCTTCACAAATCAGGCTGTAAAATTTTTAATGGTGAATTGAATGTATGAATGTCATGCTTACTATGTGGATGCTTCTTGGTGTTAAGAAGGCATGGCTCAGCATACTTCTGTGTAGGCAAACAAAATTCAGCTTTGGGTATTTTGGAGCTGATCTCAGGCATATTATCTTTTTGTTTTAGACGAGACTTACAGAAGGTGTAAGGAAAGATCCTTTTGGAGCACGGATTGTTTGTGCAAGTTTGGAAATTTCCTGCTAAAGAGCCTTTAAATTAAACTTAATCATGCTGGGAGAAGAACAATACTCAGAATTGTAGTCACTGACTCTCATCTTTTTCCTTTGTGAATCACTGTCCCAGCAATGCACAGTGATTCCTTTGGATTCATTATTGTCTTTTTGCTTCTGTCTAGTTTCAAAATGTACATCATCCCACATGCTAAGCATCTTTCTCAGTTAAAAGAGAAGCAGAAAGGCTTCCTGCTGTTAGAACTCAAGAAAAAAAATATTTCGAGCCTCAGGTAATGGTTCTGGAGAAATTTTGAAGAATGGAAATTCTTTAAATTGTTTAAAATGTTCACTGGAACAGAATCTAGGATTTGGGCTGTAGATGATTGTCGGGAGGAAACAAAAGTACTGTGAAAGTCACCTGCTTTTTCTAACACTATTAAACATTTATGAAGAGACAAATGAACTTTGTGGTCAAAGTACTGAACTGTACTTTGATTATAAAGTTTTTGGCTTTCCCACAAACTTCCAGTGGTATTTTATAAATGGCCTTAATCTATTTTTTTTTTTTAAATTCTGCTTTATTAATTTCTGTTTACTTCTGTTTACACAGTAAAATGTGGAAAATGTTACTTCTGTGATACTTATCTCTTTTTTAGCTAAAAGCTTTTAAATCAGGCATTTTGTTTCAATTTGTTGCTACAGCATGTTGAGGAGTAGATAGGAGTTTGATTTTTGTACTGAAACAATAATTAAGTATTATTTTAGATTTGTATAGTTAAACAGACCAATAATATCTTCTGAACATGACCAAGGGCAAAGATGTGTGCATACAGTGAAGGGAACACATTAGAGGAATCTGCAGTCTTAATACAAGTTTAAATAAAAATAGAAGAGTCTGTACATTATATGGTATGGAAAACATTAAGCTCTCTGCCTTTTATTATTGTGAGATCGAACATCCTTAATGGTAAATGACACATGATAAATTTATCAGGAAATTAAAACACTGAATAGTGGACATCAAAGTGCTATCAGAAGAATCTTCTGTCCAGTGGGAACACTGACACTAGTGAAAGGATACCTGTGACAATCTATAATTTTAATTGGATTGTGTCACAGCAGCCTGACCAGATGCCAATAAAAAAGCCTAGGAAAAAATAATACGAGAGGAAGGCAAGGTAATGACTGTATCTATATATCTTCCCATTTCCTTTAAACTGACAGACAGTTCTTAATGTCTTTAAAATGTTTTCTGTTCTAGATTTTTTTTATTTTTTATATATTTTTAGGATGCAACATTGCAATATCTTCTTTGATCACTACAGGATCCTCTGAGGAGCTGAGCAACAGGGTGCCAAAAACTTCAGAGCAAAGGTCTGAGTTAAAATCTCTGTAGTCATAGACATAGACAGTCTTAAACAAATAAAACAACTCCGCTGTACAATCAGTTGTAGGCTCTGATGGTCTTTCCCACAGAGATGAGGGACCTGAGGTGTAAACACTGGCCTCAGCTGGTAATTCAAACTTGCGTGCAACAGCTCTCAGGGCTGAGCCATACACCACAAGGACTAGGGAGATAAACCCATCCTAATATTGCGGAAAGGTTCAGTGAGAAATTTTTTCAGAGCTCCTACTCATATTTCCATTCTTATTCAGTAACCACAAGCCACATCCACCTTGTTTTACTTTTGTTGGTTGTTCAGCCTGCTTACAGATGGAACTCAAAGTCCATCTGATGCTCTTCTTGAGTCAAATCTGAATTCAGGACAGATATTCTTCTGTTCTGCTTTTTGTGAGTATGTGTCGCTCTTGATGCACATAACTTGATCAGAAACCATAAAAAACCCCACACAGTATAAACTAATAAGTAAAAAGCTGTGTCTATGGAGTACTGTTTGAGAACATAATGACTTTATTGCACACTCCATTCTGCAAGGTGCTGCAATTCATATCCTGTCCACCAAAATACATACACCTATTGATTTGAAGCTTATGCTTATTTTTTGTAACATTGGACGAGGATCAAATTTGGTTTCCATAAGGTGAACATAACAACTTCAAAAGGACCCCTACTTTATTAGTTGTTGTGTGAATGCTGTCAGTTGCTTCTGGTGAGGGTACTTGGTTCTGTTCCAGGTTAGGGAAACGAACATGGACATTACTGTATTGAGAGCTTGTTGAAATAAAGTAATTAGAAAAAATAAATATCTTGGGTGTTCTGGAGACCCAGAAAATGGATTAAAGGCTGTAATATGGTATAAAGAAATTTTCTAGTATTTGGGTTCTTTTCAGAAATAAAATGCATGTAATTGTGATAATTGCAATATTTTTAATTGACGTGTTTATTTTGAAGCTTGATATTAGGCAAACACAACTTGAGGCACCATAACGTATCACAATGCAGTGTAACTGAAACAAGGGAAGCCAAACCACAACAATAATAATAACACTTAAATTATTGATGGAAACTTGTTAAAAAAAAAATCTTCAGATACATTTCTGTGTTGATTACCACAAGACTCTTTTTGAAGCAATATCAGAATTAACTTTTAGAATATGACCCTAGGACTTGAAAACATGTCTGTTACAAGGTCAGCTTCCCCCTTCAAAAGTGCATGCATTATACACATTATTTAGAAAAAAATAATGCTAAGGACGAGGGAAAACAAGCTAAAAACATAGTTTCAGAGTCTGCCACCACAAAGAACAGAGGCAGGAGGTGTGGAAGTCTTCTGCCTTGTACTCTGGTAAAATGGACCCTTTTCTGTGAGAGAATATTGCCTCTTTCTCTTGAAGCTCCCAGTTTCCTGGGAGCGTCTTCTCTTCACTCCTTGTAAGCTTCTTTCAGTGAGGTGTCATTACCTCTCGGATTACTCCTGTGTCACAGTTGAACTCTTTATGAGTGTGTATAGATATACATATACACGTCTTCAAAGTTGTAAAAAAGGCTCATCCCCCTTACATTAATTTCTGCTTGCCAGCCTCTGACACTAATCTTCGCGATTTCTGGTAGCTTTGTCAATATTGTGCTGTTAGCCACTGTTGTTTCTAGTTTCTAGCAGCGCTCTATCACATAGGAGTAACTTTTTTGAACACAGCTGTTATTGACTTGTCTGTCTCAGGGGCAAGGACATTTGGTTTACTGAGTGCTCTGATCTTTACAAAGATTTAAGGGAAAAAGGCAAATAGGGCACTCAGTGTAGTGGAAGTTTAGAGAGGCTGGAGAAGCTCATGGTGTGCCTACATTCGCCTGTAGCTACTTCAGGTTTGGCTGTGGGTTGGAGGTTGAGTGTGAGTGATACGCTGTGAGCAAATGCTGAGGACGCGGCCCTGGGTTTCTACACTTCCACTTAATTCAAGTAATTATGAACCACCTGGGCTTTATTTCAAAAAGCTCTTTAAGAACAACAATAAAAAATTAAAAAATGAAAGGAGTGTTTTTCACTGAATATAAAGCACTGCAGAAAGCATCCTTAGAATCATTCATTGTAATGGAGGAGCAAACCAGAGTTACACAGCAGTACTTGCTCTCAGCAAAACTGGTGGGAGAGGTGTGGAGAGTGAGAGGGCTGCTCATGACCAAATGCAACGTTTCTGCCTTCTTCTCAAGCAGCACATGGCAGGTTACCCTCAGGCAGCTGGAAGGCCTCTGTCACAGCAATTATTTTAAAACTATTATTTCACTCAGACCAGATACTGTGGCACAAGTGCAGGTCCCTTGTTAGCGCAATATTCAATTAAAAGAAAACAGACGAGACACTCAGGGGAGGTGGTGGCACCCTGTCTGATCTCATCATTCAACAAAGCAACCTTGGGGGCTGATGCATCACTAAACCCTGCTGTCAGGCAGCCTGAACATGTTGCCCATCTTGGGGTGGCTCAGCGCCCCATCCCTGTGCCAGGACAGCGTATGGCAGCACTGTGAGGGGCGTCTGTGGCGGGGCTGGCAGCTGGCTGGAGAGCGGGGGGGCAGGCAGTGCTGGTCTGGTCGCGGTTGGGGTAGCAGTGAGGTATGACTGTTGTGATGGGCTTGCAGATGTCATTTTCCACACTACTGGTTACAGCATGTGACAAACACCTAGCACTGTTGCGCAGACGGGCACAGCTTTAGGAACTGGTGCAACAACCCGAGGACTTGTCTAAAATTGGTTCTTTTGCAGAAGACCATGTGCTGAGGATAGTGTATGTGTGTGCATGTGGAGAATGAGCCTTCCAACTTCTTTGCTTATCCTTTCTCGTTTCTTATCTTTTTTCTTTTTTCTCTGCCAATTTCATCCTACTTATTCAAAACTCATCTCAGAAAGTGGTCATGTGAGCCAAGATTCCTCCTGTTGGTACACACAGTAGACTAATGCTGATGAGCTGAGCTCTCTCCTATGTTTATTGTTTCAGATTGGTGTAGAAAATGTAGAAGTGACTGGTTAACATCATGTCAAGTTAGGGGAACTTATGATGATTTGGGTGGGGTGAATATGACAGTTATTTTAGAAATTATTTTCTTTGGCAGCAAACTGAAATTTGGAGTAGAAATATGCACACAAGTAACTCTTTAAAAGTTTATGACGAGGAGTGAAAGCAGAGGGAAAAACCTGATAGTGAACATTGATGAGAACACATTTCTTAGCTTTATACATTTTGAGCAGTTTAAAATTGGGTTAAGATGTGAATTTTTGGCCATAATTCAATCATTGGGTTGACTGATATGATTGCCATGACATCCATTACTGTTACGTAGTAAATTAATCAGATTAAATTCCAGAAAATCTCACTTAGAAAGGTTTCCTTTCAATACTTTAAAAGAAACCAAAACAACCCCCCTCTGCCTCCTGATTTTAACAGAAAAAACAGAGAAATTTCCATTAATAAAAAAATGTGCTGTGCTTTTTTTTCATAATTTTTGATTTATAATGATATCTGTAGTCACTGTTGGAAAGGTAAAATGAACATCTTATGATTTATTACTAGAGCTGGCAACTGAGATTTAGCCTGCATTTCAGAATTTCAAAACCGTGCCAGTAACTTGCCAATATTAAGTCTATAAATAGCACTATACATTGCAGCACCTAGCTATCAAATGTGTATGTTTTATTGTCTTTACCTTATTTTGGAATAACCTTAGCTTTAACCATCTTACTATAAAGTTATTTGAGATCCACAAATGAAAACATTTTGGAAGCATTCTAAAGACTGCACAGTATCTAGTCAATCACATTAAAAATGACCATGAAGAGACAATTCTTCGATACTTAGCCAGTGTTCAGCAGAATTTATTGTGTTAATCTTAAATGATTTTTATTTAAATCAGTTTGCAAGCTTCAGTGTATGTGTATGTGTAGTGTACAACAGAGACACTTCTTTAGAAGAAACTCTTGTTAGGAAAATAAGTAAGATAAGTTATAATGGCATCTGAAAATCTGTTTTGGTAAGCTATTCTCTAAGAGGAAAATTCAGAGAACTAAACTTCCTTGGGAATTCATTTTTTGGAAAAGAAAAGTATTTTTTCATGTTTTATAACAGGAAACCAGAAAATAGTTATTAGTGATTTTTTTATTATTATTTTTTTATTTTTAGGGACTACATTTTCCTTTAGCCCCTTATGCCCAGTAGAACTGGAACATGAAAAGCATCTTTGGCCACAGTGATTAAAGCCAAGAAATTCCAGGTTAGGATCAAAAAGGAATGTATGTTTGGATCACTTTGTGCTCCTGAAATACTCTTGCTCTATGTGCAGATACCTATCTTTTTACTGTCTTTTACCAACTGCTGCATTGCAAATTGCTCTCAACTTACCTATAAAAAATGAACTGTCATGGAACAATATGAAACTGAATTCTTCTTTGGGCAAAAAGTGTAAATCCAGTTATAGTATGCTGAAGTCGTGTTTGGATAACTTAGCTAGAGAATAGGCTTTGACTAGGTCATTTCTACAGACAGAGGTTCTCAGTGTAAAATGTTTGAAAGCAGCTTAGCAGCAGAGATGTCATTGGGTTTCCTAAGAAACAGGAATTCTCTGTTCTGAGCCTTTTTTTTTTTTCTTCCCCAATTGGAGAAAGGGAGTTGCTGATGTGGATGTAACTAAGGACAGTAAAATCAGAAGCTGGGTCTGCTTTGCAGTGAAGCAAAACCACTGACATATAACAAACCAAGAGTTGTTTACTTCGGATGTACTATGTCTGCTTTGGATGGGAACCAGTACCAGTTCTACCAATTTTATCTTTTGCTGTGCAAACCTTAGCACAAACCTGCTGGCACATCATGCATGTTGCAACCACACTGGAAAACCTACCTCCTTCAGCCCATGGGTTAATGAGAGAGAGCAGACTAGAAAGTTAGGTCCATCAACTCTCCAGTCTGGTGGTTAATCCATTTAATGTCTCTCTTCCCAGGAAGGGTTTTTAGCTTTTCCTCCCTGTGAGATCAGGATNCTTCACCAATGTACTCACCATTTTGGCCATCTGGCACCAAATGTAGATATGTTTGCTGCCATCTACAGCAAGAACACAGCGGCCTTATAACGTGAAAGGCACGACGCCACAGATTCCACTGTCTGTCTGCCCTCTGTAAAGAATACCCCCATATTGGTCAGCAGTCAAACCAAGAACAAACGGGAAGCTTTCAGAAGGAGTAATAAGAGGCTCTAAATAGCAGAAGTGAGTGCCATACAGCAACTTTTTTTTTTTTCCTTTCTGGGAAATGTTGAAATGCAGTTTCACTCTTTTAGTGCTCGTATGAAGCATCGGAGACAATTTCAGCATCAATTCTGTCTCCATTCTTTACAAACTCAAGTGCTTCTCTTCTCTCCTCTCTACTTGTCTTTCATCCATCCACAGATACACGGTCTCCCTGCATGCACCTTACCCATTTACACATCCTTCTGTTTATTCAATGCTCTATTTTAACCCATCACACAACTAAGCAGACAAGTGTAATAAATGATATGTAGAGCAGAGGCATTCTGGATATCTCTCACTACTTTAGAGTATATGCGCTACATGAATTACATGTATTTNAAGGACAGTAAAATCAGAAGCTGGGTCTGCTTTGCAGTGAAGCAAAACCACTGACATATAACAAACCAAGAGTTGTTTACTTCGGATGTACTATGTCTGCTTTGGATGGGAACCAGTACCAGTTCTACCAATTTTATCTTTTGCTGTGCAAACCTTAGCACAAACCTGCTGGCACATCATGCATGTTGCAACCACACTGGAAAACCTACCTCCTTCAGCCCATGGGTTAATGAGAGAGAGCAGACTAGAAAGTTAGGTCCATCAACTCTCCAGTCTGGTGGCTAATCCATTTAATGTCTCTCTTTCCAGGAAGGGTTTTTAGCTTTTCCTCCCTATGAGATCAGGATTTCCTTAGATGAAAAGTCCTGACTATTTTCTTGCTGGGGAAATATTTAATGTCTATAGTGAAGGAAAATGATACCATGAAGAATTTGAAGTTTAGGACAGGAGTGTGCTCTTTTTAAGTGAGTGGTGACACAGTACAGCACTGAGTCTAAATGAGAGCTCTGTGGGTTTTTGCCTATATGGTGCTCTTGAAACAGAAACATCCTTAACAGTGTTACACTACTTACATTGTATTCTTCTAAATTATCCAATTTTAAAAACATTCAGTACTTGATCATTTGACAGTGATGATCCAGAATATTCCTGATGTAAAATTGACGGTATAATTCAGTTGAAGGGTATATATTGGCTCCTCTTGCTCTTGGCTCTGGCTCCTTTGGCTCTGGCACGTTTGGTTCGACCTTGGCTCTGGCATTGTTTTTGGCCTGTGGTCTTCAGCTTCGGCTTTAGTCAATCTCTGGCTTGGCCTTGGCTCGGCCTTTGGCTCTGGCCTGCAGCCTTTGGCTTAGGGTTCTTGCTCTCGTTCTGTGTGTTTCTGAATCCAACTCCCGGTTCCCATCTGCTGCTAGGCCTGGTTTGGGACTGCTCCGCAGCACCAGTGGTAATAGTGACATATTTACCATTGAAGGGAGGAGGGGTTGGTTTTGTATATGTTTGCATATATATATTCAATTTCATCATTATTATTATTTTCTTTCTCATTAAAGCTGTTCCAGTTTCCCTTTCTAATCAATGAGTCTCTCTCCCTTATTCCTTTTCTTTTCCCTTTTGGGTGGGGAGGGGGGTTAACAGAGAGTGTCTGTTGCAGGTTTAGGGCTGCCCTGACCCCAAACCATGACAAGTACCTTCACCAATGTACTCACCATTTTGACCATCTGGCACCAAATGTAGATATGTTTGCTGCCATCTACAGCAAGAACACAGCGGCCTTATAACGTGAAAGGCACGAGGCCACAGACTCCACTGTCTGTCTGCCCTCTGTAAAGAATACCCCCATATTGGTCAGCAGTCAAACCAAGAACAAACGGGAAGCTTTCAGAAGGAGTAATAAGAGGCTCTAAATAGCAGAAGTGAGTGCCATACAGCAACTTTTTTTTTTTTCCTTTCTGGGAAATGTTGAAATGCAGTTTCACTCTTTTAGTGCTCGTATGAAGCATCGGAGACAATTTCAGCATCAATTCTGTCTCCATTCTTTACAAACTCAAGTGCTTCTCTTCTCTCCTCTCTACTTGTCTTTCATCCATCCACAGATACACGGTCTCCCTGCATGCACCTTACCCATTTACACATCCTTCTGTTTATTCAATGCTCTATTTTAACCCATCACACAACTAAGCAGACAAGTATAATAAATGATATGTAGAGCAGAGGCATTCTGGATATTTCTCACTACTTTAGAGTATATGCGCTACATGAATTACATGTATTTTTAAAAGTTTTTTTCTCAGCTGCCAGGATAAGATATATAAGACATAGAGAGAAGCACGCCTTTTTTTTCCCTCTAAATTGGACAGAGCTGAACATAACACAATGAAATACAGTCTGTGTTGCAATGATACTGTATTCCAGCCCTGAAATACCAAGGAGGTTCTTCACACAAGTTTTACAGCTGGGAGAACTGAGGAATGTGAAATTACAGTGACATTTCCTACCTTTGAAGAGATGAAGGTCAAGTAACAGCTCCTGCACAAAGCAAGAATGTAGGTATGCCATGTGAAAATACTGCACAGTGGTCAGATGGGATGCGTTATGGAGAATTTTGGCTTTTCTGGGTTTTTTTCTTTTTATTTTTTGAGTGTTTTTTGCTTGTTTGTGGGTTTTTGTTGTTGTTGTGCTTCTATTTTTTTCCTGTTTTTTTTTTTTGAAAATGATTCTTTAAAAACTGTGGCTATGGTAACAACTCAGTGTATAGATTGGTAATTTTTTTTTACCTCACAGATGGAGAGAGTATGCAGATTATATTCTCTACTGCAATGTACATTACTACTACATACGACAATAGATTGAAAAAAGAAAAAAGAAAAAAAAAATCATTCAGTCATGGTTTCATGTCAAGGAATTAGAAATTGAGAATTTGGCTCCTTGATGTCTTGTCGTAGGGAGCAAGATATTCCAGGCACAAAACTTAGTACTTTCAGTTGCTGTACGAAAGATAACTTTTGGTCATTCTGCCTCTGTACTCAAACACAGTGGTATCTATCTCTGCAGTAATGTGGTTCTGCATACCTCTGGGCAAAACACAATAGGAAGTGAAATGAGTACAAAGTACCAAAGGCAGATTACCATGAGCTCAGCAAATACAATATATGTATCTAGTCAGGATACAAATATTCACAAAGTGGCAGAAATGATCAATATGGATGACCAGGGAAATGCAGAAGGAAATCAAGGCCAGCAGAAATGCAGCCAAGACATCTATAATTTATTTATTTTTAAAAATATTTTGCCAAGAAAACCTCACTGAGAGCTAACATCTCATTTCCAAGTAATCTCTTTGGATAAATCAAAAGTGTTAGCTCTGAAAGAGAAGGTATAGGAGGCAAAAGAAAAAAGGTAAGGAAATGATCAAAAAAGCAGAGATTGAAAATGAAAGGAAAATTACACAGGACATGAATATGAATAATAAATGGTATACAAATGTAAAGTATAAGGAGCAAGAGCTTGATGAGAGAGACTGAAGGCCCTGTGGGGGAATGCTGAAAGGAAACTTATGACAGAAAATGTGGATATTGCTATGAAACAGAATGACTTCTTAAAATCAACGTTCATCAGGCAGATTGGCAAGGAGGCTTGGAGGAGTGAATCACAATTTTAAGTGGCTTGCTGTGTAGTTGGGAAGAGAACTGCTTCCACACAACCTTAAACTTTCAAGTAGTAGCAAGGGCTGAAAACAGAGGAATTTGTAAAAGTTACTGAAAGATTTTACCTTTATCTTGCTTTATCACAACTCCAGTTTTGCGAAACCTCTTTACACCAGGAGGATCTAAAATCCTCACATACGATGTGACAGTGGAGAGCAGGGTAGAGGTATTATAATCTGGATTCAAATGACCAATATAGGACAAATCAATTGGATTTTTTTGATATATTCCATTTTTAAAACAGATTTGGAGCTGGGCCAGAAGAATATTGCATCTGTGGAATAATGACATTTGGGATAAAGAGAGATTTGATCCAAGCCTGAGATCAAAACTGTCAATATTTGCAATGTTTCTCTTACAGCCATAGTAGCCCAGAATTATACATGTTTTCCTCTTGAACCTATAGGGTGGATAAGACTTTGGTAAATCCTGAGCAAATGTCAACTAGGTCTCAAGATATTAAAGGACAGTAGAAAACAGGTGAAACAGAAGAATTTAGAGGATTTTTAAGTGTGATGCAAGCATATATAGCCTTGCATCTTGGGAGCTGGAGCTAGACACTTAAAATCAAATATTTAAGTTGATTATTTCAGTTCTGAAGTTGGCTAAATTTCAGATTTATTTTCCACAAGTACAAGATCCAGAAACTAATTATACTTGATGATTGTTCAGCATTAACGTAAATGAAACCACATTATTTGGGTGTCTTAATATAGATGCAGAATTCTAGTTGGACGGTAAAAAACAAACTGGTCCAGATACTTACAGTGCAAGACTATACAACATCAAAATAGTTGGTGTTGGTGGGTTTTGTCCTCTATTAGGTTTTCCAGTTGCTAATAGTTTCTAAAGTTGATTAGAGCACAGATGGTTCGTTTTCTGAAGGATTTTGGAAGACAAAACGTAGTCTCATTCTATAAAAAAAAAATTCTTCACACAGAATTTTCTCTGATGGGTGTGGTTGAGTATGTATTTACAGGTTATTTAAAGTGTTCTATCACAGGTAGAACAGTTTAAAATTTTACTATTTTCTATTGTGTATACATGTATACAGAAATTTAAGGGAAAAATTATTTTTTAAATTGGTACATCTTTTGGTAAAATAATAATTACCAAATACTCTGTGGCTACACATTTCCTGTTCTCCCATAAAATTTTGACTGCTGTGTTGATTTTTATGAAGTTTAACTTTGATATAGTTTAATCAAAATATATTCACTTGTTTCTTACAGATTGCTTTTTAATCCCTAAAACTATGACCCTCTCATGTGACAGACTGCTGATTTGCTATAGAATTTGAACTCTTGAAAACCTTCAATTCTTGGGAGAGATATTGTCCAAGTAGGTAATTTAACTGCCAACTGTGTGATCATAATGTTGACCCACTTAGAATACCAGATTGATGATCTGCTAATTCAAGATAAATAAGATTTCATGGTGATATCAGAGCTTAAAGAAAAAGTTACTCTTTAAAAAAAAAATATATATTTCTTTTCTTTTTTATTTGGAGACTGTGTATGTCTGGGTATAGAAGTAGGAAGAGACTCCTCTCATCTTGATCAATTATCAGTTGAATGTGAATTCGCTGTGATGTAATGCTTATAGTTAGCAAAGGATTAAAGGATAAATGAGAAAATGGCATACGTGCACATCTAACCTTCGAATTAGGAAATATTCAGGCCGCTAATTTAAATAAAGTTAGGGAAAAGCCGGACAGATACAGTCTGGTCAGAAAGTCAGTGTGGGTTAATGAAAGGGAGGTCATGCTTCACATATCCAATTAACTTCTTTGAGAAGGCGACATGGTCAATACAACTTGACAGGGGTAAAGAAAAAGATATAATGTATTATGATTCTAGGAAGGCTTTGTGACACCATACCACCCAAAAGCTAAGCACATTTCATTAGACAGTCTGGGATTGATGGTGAAATTAGTCACTGGATACAAAAGGGCTTTGGGAGCTTGGATCGCAGTGAGTAGCAAACTCCTGTTCACTGGTTAACAAGAAATAATGAATGAAGGACGGCAGAATTGGTGTCCAGCCCAGGTCAGCTTTCAGTACAAGAGCGAGAACTATAAGCAGAATAGGCATTGAAGCATTAACACTTGTAGTAAACAATAATCTCAGCCTAGACAATTCTCATCAGTGAGCTAAAGGACCATGACTAAATTAGAGCCTAATTAAAAAGCTTATTTTGCTCACATATTGAATTATACACTAATGGAATTTGTGTGTTTAAAATAAAGAGAGAGGAAAGAAAGACATTTTCTTTAAATTAACTCAAGCTACGAGTCATGTTGGATCTGAAAGTTGTGTTAAATAAAGATAAAATCTTAACAGGAATATTAGAGGTGTTGTCCTGATTTCAGCTGGTGTTCAGCTCTAATATGTGTAAGTCTTAATGATTGTGTACCTTGAAATACTAAAAGCAGATTTAAAAGTTTGTAGAGCATTTGAATCCCTGTGCTCCCGGAAATACTGCACAACCTTGAAAGATCATCTTGTCCAATCCC
>WEIS01010724.1:0-10533 GCA_013389965.1 Todus mexicanus
ATACCCATTATTCCTTGTCATATCACTGGACACGACAGAAAAGAGCCTGGCCCCCTCCTCTTGACATTCAGATATTTATGGACACTGATAAGATCCCCTCTCAGCCTTCTCTTCACCAGACTAACCAGCCCCAGGGCTCCAAGCCTTTCGTCATAGGAGAGATGTTCCAAGTCCCTTCATCATTCATGTAACCTCCGTTGGACTCTCTCCAGTAGATCCCTGTCCCTCTTGAATAGGGGAGCCCAAAACTGGACACAAGACTCCAGAGGTGGTCTTACCAGGGCAGAGTAGAGGAGGGGGAGAACCTCCCTTGACCTGCTGGACACAGTTTTCTTCATGCACCCCAGGATCTCATTGTCTCTCTTGGCCACAAGGGCACGTTGCTGTCCCATGGTTGTTTCCAGCCATTTCAGAGCTGTCTGGAGAAGGTACAGGCCTCTTCTCACAACGGGCAGCCCTGCAGCTCCTGTTACCACTCTAACCCATCAAAACAACTTCACTACGATTTTATTTCCGAATATCAGTGAGCTCTATCAACACAATTTAGGCTTTGAAATGAACAGGAAAGAGAGGAAAATAAAAGGTTTTCACGAAAAACGCTACCTCCGCCCTGCTGGATGAAGTACTGCTCCAAATTATCGCAATCTAGTTTAGTCCTGCAGAAAATAATGGCTTGGTCCATCTTGTGTTCCTTGATGGCCCGAACAGTGTATTCTCCTTTTAGGATTTTAATAGCTTCAGACCACATTTCTAAGTAGAAAAATGAAGAAGTTCTTTCACTTCAATTGCTTAAAGATATGAATATCCACGTCAAGCTTTCTCCAGCCTTTCAGTAGGCAGATAAACTTTTATTAGAAGAGCAAGTGAGCGAGACCCTTGGGTTTTTTCTCCTCCCCACCCCCTGCTCCAAAGAAATATAACAGAACAAAACCACTGAAGAGCTTCAGCTTACTTGTATACACTAAGAATTACTTGTTCACATACTTGCAAAATATAAATTCTAGCCTTTTTCGCTCCCTCCCCTAATTAAACACATTTCTCTTCACAACTATAAAAAAAGGTACAAATTAAAATTCGGAGGAATGTGACTCAAGGTTGTTACCTATTATAATTTAGTTTTACTTCATGACATCTACAAAGGATTCCTTCCCCAAGCTATCGCTTAACTAGTGTTGCTGATTACCTGGAGTGTTAGCGCCAGGTCGGGTATTGTCTTTCGCATGTACTTCATCAGTCTAGGGAAAGAAAGCACAGAGAAATAAACTCACAGAATCACAGNTCTCCAGTGTAAGCACACAGAATTTGCTCATAGAAAAAGGGACAATAAAATGATTTATGTTGATGTTGGATAGAAACAACCTTTGAAGAAAGTGAAGAATTAAGGAAGAAAAACCCCACAAAACCACTAAACCCAAAAACAGGGTAGTATAAACATAAGGAACAATGATGTTTGTATGACTTCATCTTTTTCCCTATGCTAAGCCCAATTGGATATAAATTGAAAACCCAAGGGAAATAAACTCATCGTAAGACTTAAAGAAAGGCTAGACTAGACCTAACAAAGGATGGTTCAAGACATAACGAGGAGCTGCGTAAAAGTTTTTGAGAATGAAAGGCAGTCCCAGGTTATTCAGGATTTGAAAACTAAGGACTTCAACAACCACCAGCATCGCCTTCTCTTCTAAACTAGAGCCCCAAATGTAGTTGATGAAATCCATTCCTCTAAAAATTGCTTGTCTCAAGCTGGATAGAGGCAAAGCTACTTTACAGAATGATCTGTGCTGGAAGGTTTACCTCTCGCTGATCAATCAGAAAAGACAGGTACTCACTACAGTCAGAGCACAGACCATGATAGATTCACAGATCGTTAGGGATTGGAAGGGATCTCAAAAGCTCATCTAGTCCCATCCCCCCATTGCCGGAGTAGGATCACCTAGATCAAATCCCACAGGAACTCATCCAGGCGGGTTTGAAATGCCTCCAGAGAAGGAGACTCCACAACCTCTCTGGGCAGCCTGGGCCAGGCTCTGGCACCCTCACTGCAAACAAGTTCCTCCTAATACTCAAGTGGAACCTCCTGTGTTCCAGCTCACACCTGTTACCCCTTGTCCTGTCCCTGGTGCCATCGAGCAGAGTCTGGCTCCATCCTCCCGACACTCGCCCTTTCCGTATTTCTAACCAGGACTGAGGTCCCCCCTCAGTCTCCTTCTCTCCCAGCTCCAGAGCCCCAGCTCCCTCAGCCTTTCCCCAGCAGGGAGATGTTCCCCTCCCTTCAGCATCTCTGGGGCTCTGCGCTGGACTCTCTCCAGCATTAGGTGTGGAATGAGTGACAGCAGCAGCACAGCGCCACTGTTCTCTGGTACAAAGCAGAATGTCACTTTCAAAATCTTCCTCGGTCACCTTGCCACGATTGAGCTGTTCAGAAACAGCGTCAGGACATCACCAACATCACGATGACTACCACAGAACCAACCCTTTCAGATGCACTAAGCTGTTTCAGTAACTGGCACAGACCCTGCAACATGAATTCTGAAGGTTCTAGAATTAAATACGGGCAAATAATCTGAGTTTTCACTTCTAGACCACATACTCGGATATGATTCTTGCCAAGCCTTTCCCAGAGTTTGTCAGCTTTGGGATTTACAGGCACAACCACATGGTGCACGGTTTCAGGGACGGAATCTTCTCCTTTCAAATCAACCCAGGTGGGAAAATGCATGATCTTCTCCGACAGCTTTTTCACATCAAAAGAATGTAGAGTTGCAGAGCACACAATCACCTGAGAAGACAAAAACCCCAGCCCCGTGGATACCGCTGAAGATCAGATCCTCCCAGCAAAAGAGGTCAGAGGAAAACTGGAGGCATGTTAAGTCACGTAGCACAACAGAAAGAGTCCCTGACTGATTGCCCTCATCACAGGAATCACCCAGTTGATGAGAGTCGAGACACAAAATAAGTTACTTAACTATCCTCTTAAAAAAATCCAATCACTTAAGAGGAAGGAAGCAGAACTACCGACAGCTGACGAATCGAGATTATCAGAGCAGCAGAAATAAGGTGTGTCATTAATTGGGGTTTGATATGTTTGTATCTGAGTAACTCAAACACTAGGATCCTAAAAAGACATATTCGCAGAAAATTACTGAACTCCAGGGACAAGTGTTTGGTTTGGACAAGAGGTGTAATAACCTCTGCTTCCCAGCAGCACGTTCTATGCCACGTAAGTCAACAACTGAATCGCAGAATGTCACGGGTTGGAAGGGACCTCGACAGACACACAACACCCCCCATCCCATGCAAAGAAAATCCCAAACCCACAGAAAAGCCCAAACCGCAAACGTATTTTATACCTGAAGCCTCTTTCCATCTGAAGTTATCTGAGGAATTTGACTGTGGATCCTGTTTATGAAATCTGAATAACCTTGGAGGAGGAGGCCATCCTACACGGGAATAAAAGAAATGAGAATTGCAGCTTGATTTCTCAGTCTACACACTTGAGTGAAACAATACACTTGTAATCTCACAAGCTCCCTCTTTTAATTAGCTGGACAGGTCAACATGTGGCTGGGATATTATTATTTTCCTTTTTTTTTCCTGCTTAGTAACGTAAGTTTGGAGCATTTCCAAGTACAGCTGGGCCACAACAACCCCCTGCAGCGCTCCAGGCTTGGGGAGCTGTGGCTGGAGCTGGGGGGAAGAAAAGGACCTGGGAGTTCTAATCAACAAGTGGCTGAAGATGAGGCAGCTGTGCCCAGGGGGCCAAGAAGGCCAAGGGCACCTGGCCTGGATTAGCAATGGGGTGAGCAGCAGGAGNATCCCGAGAGTCTTTTCCAACCTCAAAGATTCTAGGATTCTATGATTCATTAAGTTTCCGCAGCTTCTTCCAGCTTTCCATCTTTGTGACTATTCAGTGGTACTAGAACAGATCAGAGGGCGAGATGCTCATTTCACAGTATCCTGACGACAATATTCACTGTCGTTCCACTGGAGTACCAACTGCTATAGTACAAAGATGTTTTGCTGACTTGTAGGCAATATCATGCTGCACTTAAGAACAGAACTTGGGGATCACTTAGTTCTCTACTTACAGCTTCATCCAGAACCAGGAATCTAACTTGAGATAAATTGAGTTTGCCTGTTGAGACCAGGTCATCCAGTCTTCCAGGAGTTCCAACGACAATATCCACCTAGGAAATACGTAAGAGGATGAACTGGTCTCATAACTAACTAGAGGCATTAGCAGATTTATCTAAATTTAAGATTCTGAGACAATTATCAGTATGATGCCCTATTTTCTCTGACTTCAAATTGATAAAATCCTAGAGTAATTTGGGTTGGAGGGACGTCTTGAAGCCATCTGCTCTCTACTCCCACCATCGGATGCACAGCAAGGACAATTTCCAAGTTGCTTTAGGTAGCTGCCCAATAAAAAGTTCAGTATCTTCAAGGAGAGAGATCCCACAACCTCTCTGGGCGAGGAGTTACAAGGAGCACCATTACTCTTCTCTAGCAACATCGTGAGCTACTCAGAACCGCAAGTAATAAATCCCAGGAAGAAAAAAAATCAACTTACTCCTTGCTCCAGTACAGAGAGTTGATCTCTTGCAGCAACCCCACCAATAATCAACAGCTCCCTAAAACGAAATATTTGGACATTTGCCGATTTATTACCTTCAGAGGATTTGTGAAACAGCTGAAGATGTATTAGTAGTTTATGAGTAACATCTTGTATTAGTAGTTTATGCTTAACATCTTGTATTAGTAGATTAACACCTTGTATTAGTCGTTTATGACTAACATCTTGTATTAGTAGTTTATATTAACAGCTCTGAACAGTAACTTTAAGAACAAAAGAATGGGAATAAATATTCAGTTTGAAATCTGTTGCTCGGCACGTAGCGTACGGATTTTAATTCAAGAAGTCAAAGTCTCGTTACCAAATAGAATTTGAGTTTAATCACTCTGCTGCTGTTGTACTAAGCACATTAACACCTTAACCGATTTCCCACAGACTCACAGAACGTTAGGGATTGGAAAGGACCTCCAAAGATCAGCTTAAAGAATCTGGCCCTTAAAAATCTCAAACTTAAGTTAGTTTAACAAGTTCCTCCTGTGTTCTTCAAAGCTAGAACTGCAAGTAACAGCAAAGGAAAGGAATCTTGCATCATAACTGGCCTCTCCATTGCTTCTCCCCTGCAGTTGCAGTAAAAGCACTCTTATAAATTGACTGCGGCTCGGAATACGGAGACGGTTATTTCAGTTTTATAAGCACAGGCAAAAAAGAAATGACTTGAGACCAAAGCATCTTGTAGATAATTCATTTTTCAGAACTGTATCGCCATGCTAAGCACTGTAACACTTGTCCTGGGAGCATACCAATGTCAAAAGAGCAGAGCTCGTATGTAACTAGTTGTTAGAGATGAAAAATAAACAAAATGAGGGTAGAGGGAGGTGGGGGGCACAGGAAGAAGCTCAGGAAAGAAGGGTAGTAAGCCGAAGACGTGCTTTTCTTCATTAAAAACATGAAGTATCATCCACCTTTGATAATCTGAAGGGAAAACCCCCAAACCACTAAGATTTATCATACTAGAAAGACCTAGTCTATAAATAAAACACATCAAAAAAAGCACCATCCCTAAGTGGTCCGATTGTTGCTGAAAAAAAAGAAGGTGGGTTGGTAGCAGATATGAGTGAGGCTATCATCAGTAGCCCTTTGTATTGGGTTTGGCTGGGCAGGAGTTAGTGTCCCCAGAGCTTGATAAGACACCGGTGTTGTGGCTGCTGGTGAGCAGGGCTGGCACAGCACCAGGGGGATGGGGTGGGCAAGATCTTGGGAGGGGACACAGTCAGGACAGCTGACCCAAACTGTCCCAAGAGCTATTCCAGAGCATCTGACGTCAGCTGAGGAATAAAAGCTGGAGGAGAAGGGGAGGAGGGGTGGCGTTTGTGTCAGAAGACATTTGTCCCCCAAGCAACCGCTACGCGTATCGGAGCCCTGCTTCCTGGGAGAGGCCGAACATCACCTGCTATGGGAAGTAGTGATTAAAATATAGATATCTCGCTTTGCTTTGCGCGCGCGGCTTTGCTGTCTAATTTTCTCATTAAACTGCCTTTATCATATCCCACGAGTTGATTCCATCTTATTCTCTTCCCCCTTTGTTGTGTTGAGGGAGGTGTGTGTAGAGAGGGGCAGAGTGATAGAGCAACTTGGTGGGTACCTGGCACTTAGCCAAGGTTAACCCACCACACTCTGCAGATCGAAGTCTACTTAGCTACGAAGCAAACCAACCCCTACCCCCCCGCAAAGGCAGGTCCACGGACACTACTGTAAATAAATGTATAACGTGGGCACCGTTACCTTAATTTGGGATTATCGACGTATTTTTTGAACTGCTTCACGTTGTTCAGAGTTTGCTCCGCCAGCTCTCTCGAGGGTTCTACAATCAAGGCTTTGGGAGCGTTTGGAAGGTTCTGTGTCTGAACCACTTGGGCATTTCCTAGGTGAGAAAAAAATAGGCCATCAAACCGTGGGATTTTGCTCCTAATAACCTAAACCCCCCCGATTCTAAACGCTTTGTGAAAGGGCGATGCCGTTGCTCACTCAGTTCTGAAGAGCTTCAGATTCATATTGAGGGATTGAGCGGCCCGGCAGAGAGGGACCTGGCAGTGCTGGTTGGCAGCGGCTGAACAGGAGCCAGCTGTGCCCAGGGGGCACGGAAGGGCAACGGCATCTTGGGCTGTGTCAGGACTAGTGTGGGCAGCAGGACTAGGGATGGAATTCTGCCCCTGGACTCGGCCCTGGGGAGGCCTCACCTCGAGCACTGGGGGCAGCTCTGGGCCCCTCACTGCAAGAAGGATCTGGAGGGGCTGGAGCGGGTCCAGAGGAGAGAGACCAGACTGGGGAAGGGACTGGAGGGGAAATCTTATGAGGAGAGGCTGAGGGAGCTGGGGCTGTTCAGCCTGGAGAAGAGGAGGCTCAGGGGGGACCTTCTCACTCTCTACAACTCCCTGAAGGGAAGCTGTAGACAGGAGGGGGATGGGTTCTTCTCTCAGGCAATTTGTGCCAGGCCAAGAGGGCACAGCCTGAAGCTGCACCAGGAGAGGTCCGGGTTGGATGTTGGGAAGCTCTTCCTCACAGAAAGGGGGATCAAACACTGGGATGGGCTGCCCAGGGAGGTGGTGGAGTCACCGTCCCTGGAGGTGTTTAAGGACAGACTGGATGCCACACTTAGTGGCAGGGTTTAGCTGAGTGGTGGTGTTAGGTCATGGGCTGGACTTGATCTCAGAGGTGTTTGCCAGTGTTAAATATTCTATGACTCTATGATTCTAAATCGTGCCCTGACAGTGGCTACACTGGCCATTTCTAATTATTACATTATAAATAATCAATACAATCGATTTTATTGCAGGGCTTAAACATGCTTATTTTGAAGATGACACCACTGAGGAACTCAGCTGAGCTTCTCTTTCTCCCTGCTGCATTTCAAAACTTAGAATCTTAGATTATTTCTGGTTTAAAGATGAGGAAAATTTGGAATACTTTAAAAAAAAGCACTAATATTGTTGCGAGTAAGATCGCCCTAAGACCTTAATTGCTTCATCAGTGCTGCATTCAGCGATTAAATATGCTCTGTGACACCATCTGAATATAGAACTGAGCGAAGTTTAAAAATCTAACCTACCTGAATGCTGCGATTTCACAACGTTACCATCGGGAGCTTTGCAGAGACCAACGTAGCCATCTTTGGGTGGAAACTTGAAATCTTCTTCGCCAAAATTGAATTTCAGCTCAGCGTTCTAGGTTTCAAGCAAGTTGGGTCACACAGAGAGGTTCAAGAGACAGTCGAAAATGAGAAACAATTCCCTAATTCCTTTCCCCAGGAGAAAATATCTAGACGAGGAGGTGAGGAAGGTGGTGTTTCCTCTCATCTTACACATTCCCCTTCCCCAAAGTGTCCAAACCCCATGATGTGCATGATTTTAGCCCTTAAAACTCTTCTCTTCTACATCAAATTATTCCCATATTTATAGACAGATGAAAACCTCTCTTTAACTTTAACGTTCCATCCATTTTCAATGACAAACTGCAATTTAACAAACAAAAAAAGCCCCGACCACCTTTCCTGCACTTGTACATTTCTGTGATGGCCAAAAGGTTTTGCTAAAGCCTTCACTCGGTAAGGGGCCATCCCAGAGAGATTAACTCCAGAAAGACCTAACACTACACTCCTGTAACGTTAAGAGTTGATTAATGAACTAAAATGGAATTTTGGCACATTCGAGCTATTTGATTTTATCTGTTGACTCATAACATAGTAAAAAATACTAAAGGCAATATCGTTCTGCAGTTTGGAGGTAGCTATCCATTCTATTCTACCCTTAAATTCAAAGCTGAAGCGTTTCAATTTGGATTTAAAATTCAGATTATTCATCGCAATTATGCATCCAATTGGATATTTAACTGGGATGCTACTAGTCAAAGCGAAACAGACTGTGGTGACTGCTCCAGGAGTGAAATAATAGTAGAACAAAGAGAACTGAGTGTACAAGGACAGCTACTGTAACTGGAGGCGGCTCCTCAAATGTTCTACTTAAGCAGTTAGTTACCAGAGCTCGAAGAATTTTCACAATTGGGGTTATTTCTGAGTTACCTTCAGCACACAAGCTGCAAAAAGCGCTTGGTTCCTGATGTGTGGTGGGATTTCAAACGCAAGGCCAAGGTCCTTCCCTGAAAGTACGGTCAGTTCAGTCAAGCTCTGAATGTCTGTGCATCTCCCCCCGCCCCAAACCCGACACAAGCAGCCCAATAAAACTGCGAAGAAAAGCCAATCAAACTCACCGTTTTTGGAAAATTTGACTTGCCCTTTATCTAGGTCTAGGTAACACCCAATGGTATCGTGCATAGTGAACTCCTGGAAAGAAAAGAAGTTTGCAAAGCTCAGATTATTTAGTGTATTAAGAAAACTTCCCACTAACATTGACAGCTTTTAGTTTTCCCAATTCTCCCTATTTGTCTTGCTTTGGGTTAGAATACAGCAATTCTGTTCAGTGATTCTTACTTTTCAGCCAAGTCTCTCCTTACGAACTGCACTGTCTGAAGTTAGCAGCATGTTTACCAGACAGAGTCTGCTTCTAGCAGTGAGAACGCTCCATGGTTAGAGTTAGTACCAAGGANTTCTTGAGACATCCACCAGTGCACACAGACAGGCTGGTGTTGTTCAAGCTAAGACTGAAATAAGTCACGAAATAAATCCCAGAGAGGAGTTAATAACCTCTAACCCACAAACCACAGAAAAGGTTTATCTTCTAAATAAGAGTCAATGTATTTGCGGTCTTAGCCAGTCTTAAGCCTCGAACTGACAGCTGCTCGTGTTAAATCCGTTCAAACGCCTTTAGCTCAAAATGCTTCGAGGTTTCACAGGACTTTTGCCCAGCGACCTTCCCTTAAAAGTCAGCGCTGTTATTAATTGTTACAGCACGGAACCAACACGGGAAACTTTCAATAACGCTTCTGCCAAGAAGCAACTGAAGCTCACCTCGCCGTAGCTGTCAAATTGCTTGTTGTGGGACTTCTTGCCCGTGCCACCAAAGCCGAAGCCAAATTTATCAGTGCCTGAAGACAAGACAAAGTAGAGCGTTTAATCTTTCAAATCTTGCTTGATACATCACCTTTTTTTCCCCCCTCTTTGTACTGTCAAATGAAACCCTTGACACTACAGGCTGGAAAGGGTCCAGAGAAGGGCCACGAAGATGAGTAGAGGGCTGGCAGAGCTGCCATGTGAAGAAAGGCTGAGAGAATTGGGTTTGTTCAGCTTGGAGAAGAGAAGGCTCAGGGGAGACCTTATTGCCATGTCCCAGTCCATCAAGGGTGGCTGTGAAGAGGATGGAGACTCCCTTTTGACAAGGAGTCCCATGGAAAAGACAAGGGGAATGGGGACAAGTTGCTCCTGGGGAGATTCACTTCGGACTCCAGAGGAAGTTTTCCCCATGAGAACAATTCGACATTGGAATAATCTCCCCAGGGCAGTGGTGGATTCTCCTACACTGGGCAGTTTGAAGACTCAGCTTGACAGGGTGCTGGGCCAGCTCATTGAAACTGTATTTCTTTCCCTTCATGGTCAGACTAGACGACCCTTGAGGTCCCTTCCAACCTGCTATTCTATGATACCATGTGGAAAAAAAAAAAGCACAGCCCTAACTAAAGACTTAAAGCTTTGACAAATGCTCAGCTAGTATTTTTCTACTGGTATGTTCATTGATCTTACTCGTTTGGAGCCACCTTCATTAAAAAATTGAAATAAAAGGGAAAAAAGCCCCAGGAGATAAGAGACATCGCTGCCACCTACGTCAGTTTCTTCTGACAGGCAGAATGATGTTTGTACCAAAAGTTTTACACTCTTATTTTCCCAAGGAGCCCATTCTCTGCCAGACCCAGACATTTCACGTGAACAAGAAAACTGTCCATGGGATTCTTCTTTTGGAGGAAAGTCCAAACTTCTTGGAGGCCTGTGCTCCTGTGTGGCCTGCCTTAGG
>WEIS01010728.1:7733-34410 GCA_013389965.1 Todus mexicanus
ATCACGGCGGGAGCCGCACCAGAGACGGCTGGGTGGGGGGAAATAATTTAAAAGAAAATAAAAAATTAAAAAAAGCGAAAATAAAAAATTTTACAAAGAAATAACGAAAAGCGCGCAAAGCCGGGGAGCGCCCTCGGGGTCGCGCCGGCTGCTTGGGGAAGGGAAAGGAAAAAAATAAGCGCGAAGGAGAGAGAGGGAAAAAATGGAAAGATAAACACGTTACCTTTGAGCCCGAGCAAAGCCCTGGAATAAAAAGGGTTTTACGAAAGTGGCGCGAAGACAATATCATGTGATCCCAGCCCAGGGCGTCTCCTTCCCGCACCGACCAGCCAAAAAAAAGAGAGAGGAATAAAGGGGGGGAAAAAAAAAGTACATCCGCTCCCCACGCCATTAGCATAATTAATTGTGTCCTGCAGCTGCAGCCACGGCTCCCTGGCCAATGGCAGCCACCGCCGCCCCGGCCTCCTCTTCCTCCCGCCCGGGGACGATGGCGATGGCAGAGCCCTCGGGGAGCGCCGGGGACGGCCGAGGCTCGGCGGGGAGCGGGGAACGAGGAACGGGGAACGGGCTGGGCGCTCCTGGGGACCCGCCGCGCTGCTGAGGGGCCCCGGGCTCTGCTCCGCGCCCTTCCCCTCGAACGGCCTTGGCGGCCCCGCCGGGCTCTCCCAGCCCGGGCACGGGAGGCCGGAGCCGCTCGGCACCCCCAGACGGCGCTGGGTGGGGGGAGGCTGTGGCCGCTGAGGGGTGCGGAGCCCCCCAGTGCTGTGGCGCCCGGCCTGGCCCGGCCTAGCCCGGCCTGCACCGCAGCGGGCCCGGGCCGCGCTGCCACCCGGCCTGGCGGCTCCCCACGGCCGCCTCCGTGTGCTGCCCACACCGGGGCTCCCCACACAGCACCCCGAGACTGTATCCCCCGCTAACTAACTGTATCCTCCCCCGAGATGCATCCCCAGGGGTTTCGCTACAACCGAACCCCCACGAGGTGCACCCCGAGCGGGCTTCCCACAGCTGGATCCCTGCGAGGTGCACCCCGAAGGGAGGGTGTCGCAGCAGCCACATCCCCACGAAGAGTCTCGCTTGGAGACCCCAGTGTTGGGGGACCCCGGCCCAGGCTGGGGGAGCGCGGCCGGCCTGCCTTGGCGGGCGGCCCTCGCAGGAATGCTAAAAATGTGCTAATTGTGCCCTGCCAGCAGCCGCAGTTCCTCAAGGATTAGAAGTAATCATCTTTTAAAAGAAGGAAAAAAAAAAAAAGGAAAAAAAAAAAAAATCGATCGATAATGAACAGTTTTGCCCCGCTTTCCCCCTGGCCGCTCCGTTCGGTTCGGCGAAAAAAATCCGAGGTGCCTCATTTAACCCTAATCATCGGTATCTGAAGTTAGAACAAAAAGGTCCCCATGGAAACCGAGGAGTAATCTATCAGTATTACGTTCGTTACACAACGAGAAAAGGGCTTTTGTCCCGCCTGTATTTACTACTGTTTAATTTCTTTTTTAAAATTCCGCAGCCAAGTTCTTTCAGGTTTGAAGGGCGAGTTTTGCCGAGCTTCCCCACTTTCCTCCCCGCGTGCGTGTGAGGCCTAAAACAAAGCCGCCACCATATCAACCCGCTCCCCGAACAAGACGGGAGGGCTCTCCACAGGCAGACCTACTTCGGAGGCTGGTTTATTATTTGTTCCCGAAACTGCAATTTGTTTCTTCATTATCAGTGCAAATGCTCGGCCAGGTTGTTCTTTGCAAACTTTTATGTTACAGTGTCTGGGGTAGATACCGAGTTTACCAACTCCTGATTTGGAGCTGCAGGGAGATTTTGTGTAATGGAGGACGGTGTAAAATTTAAATTTTCTCCTTGTGAGGACATTTCTGAGTTCCTGAGCCGCGAATACTGAAAGAGAGCAAAACGCTCAACATTAAAATCAATAATTTAGCACGGGTCTCTAGTTTTGTTATCAATGCCCCTGCAGAAATGGAAGAGTGAATTGACACAGTAGTGAAAGATACAGAAACGTCCCAGTAACCCATCTGTGCACAACAGGATAGAAAACATTCCTAAATAAAAGATACTTAATGTCTAACTCTGTAAAACAAAACTTTTAGAAACTTAGCAATTAAGCACGAAATGTGACGCAGTACTAGAGAGCTTTCTTCTTCACAGAAGAATCATACGCTTTGCATTGATTTTTTTAGTATTTAATTTGAAAGTTGTGTCATAACTTACACAAAACAGATATGAATTAAGTTATGTGTGAACGTAGCAGCTTTTACTCAGTCCGTGCTGCAAATTGATTATCTCTTTTCTGTCAGTTCAGAAATAAATCAGTCTTTCAACAAAGAGAGCCTGAAGATGGTGAAATAAGTCTACAAGAAGTGTTGCGCAGATAAGATTAAATGGTATTTTTACATCCTCCTGCTGACCTTTGACTTGTATTTTTTGTGTGTCTTGGAAGGGAGTCTGGGGGTCTGCAAATACGTCGGTTACTAAAAAAAGTAATGGTCAAAGAAAAAAGTGCCAGATCATTTCTTAGTATTTTCAAGGATATTTTCTAGCTGAAGCATTCATCTGCCCTGTTAGCTGGGCAGAGGGGTTTGTGCCGTGCGGACGGCCTTTTCAAACGCACATGATTTATGGGTTGTAAGGTGGTGCTTGTGAAACACGTTACTGTGGCAAGGTTTTGTTCCAGATTAGGAGGATCATTGCAAAGACTAAGTGAGGTGCAGTCCCTGTGTAGAGATAAACACACAAATAATCTTGAAAAATCACTTTCAGAATTTATAGTAAAATTATATAGCTCAATCTTTTCTTACATAAGATCTTTTTTCTGTAAAGGAATCATGCGCATGTGGACATGCTGAGGAGATATTTGTTTCCTTCATTGTACTTTTCTTCTCAGTGCTGCAGATAATTCTGCTCTACCTCTTGTTGGTTACTGATTCATTCATACTCGAGCAACTGTGTTCAAGGATTGCCTTGGACTGTCTCCTCCACTTCTGTTTCCTTCAAGAATCAGAACTATTGTCTGACCTTTTTCATGCTGAAGAAAGTGCAGTGAATTGTGCTGGATGCATAAAAGAAAAGAAACAAAAATCAGAAGCATGTAAAAGGGATGTATTTTTGTGAAATAGAAAAATAGTTTCTGTATTTTGTGAAATAGAAAAATATTTTTTAAAAAACTAACTATCCAGAGATGCTTATCTGTTGCTGCATGGAGAGATTTCTGTCAGATTAATCTAGTTTATTTCTCAAAACTCTGGGAATAGTTGAAAGCCTTAAGAAGGTCTTCTACTAAACTTGCAGAACAGCAGCATGAAATCAGTGTCTAAAAACCTATTTTATAGCTGGGTTTGGAGTCTTTCAGGCATCATATTTTATATTTTTGGAAGAAAATGTTCAGAGAGATCAGGTCTTCTTAAAAAGAAACCAAAAATGCAAAGGAATGTTTAAGAGAAAATACTTTAATCGTTAGCTGCAGAATTCTTCTCCTGATCCTGCAGAGGCTGCTGACTTTCCCTGTGAATGCTCACACAGTCACAGCTTTGGTAAATCTTTGCAGGAATGGAGTTCCTTAAAGATCTGTCTTCATTTGTCTTCTGCACACTTTGGATTTTTCATATAACTGTGGATTACTTGTCACTTGCTGCTGGACTCTTTGTTTTAAAGCATTCAGCTGAGAAATATGTAGAATGAAAATTACTTTCCTCTTGTGAGGACAGAACAAAAAGAAATGCTTTGAGATTACCATTCAAATTTTTCCTCAATGTCAGTGAAAAATTTAACTCCAGCTTAGTTGTCTGAATAGTGTCTACATATTTGCACTTCTCTGTGAAAAATTACTGCTACTAGAGGTTTTATTACAAAAGATATCACACTTCTGACATTGCGTTGGTAAAAGAGATTCAAAACTGGCACTCACCTTTTCATTTCCATTTACTTTATTTGTAAAACTATTTCATAGAAAGATACAGAGAAGCTACATTACTCTGCATTTCTGTTGTGCAAAATGCATTTATCAAATCTCTAAACCCTCTCCTAAACAAGACCAACCTACATGTAAAATGAGAAACACATATATATACTAATGGCATGGAGTTTGTGTCCAATTTTTATTATTTTTTTAGCATAATATTGATTGCTGTGATAAATAATGTAGCATTTGCCGTATCTCTGATGTGCTGTAAAGGACTGCTGCATGCTGATGTCTCAAACACATCTTTTTAAGAGCTCTTTGACTATTTCTTATAAACATGTTTATTAAAATGTAAATGTAAAGAACAAAAGCTCTGGCTTGTATTTGTTTTCATAGTTTGGTAGCTGTGTAAATATGCTAAATTCTGCGTTTAGCTTTCTAATCCTTTTCATTTATTTTGTATTTATATTCTTTTCTAGCAGGCTGAAATTAAATTTCTGTGCAGCTCTTTTATGCAATTTCTATAGGTCTTGATTCTGTGAGCTGCTTCTGCTTCATTACCATCATGGGAAGTTAAATGAACTCATCCCTTCACAGTACTGAGTTCTTCACCTCTTTCTTTCTGGTTTCAGGTGGGTTAAATCCTCAGGTCTGGAGATAAGTTGTCTAATTGAAAGGGCAGTTACTTCCATGACTAAATGACCCGTGTTCTGTTCGCAGGATAGGGTTCCATGTAGTGCTGAACTGCTATATTAGAAATGATTCCTATATTATCTTGCTCAGTAACAGGGTTTGCATTTTTCTCATGTCAAAATCAATTCTTTGAAGGCAGAGTTTTGAATGCGTAGCCAAGCTGGCTGTAGATTTTCTCTTTCAGATTCTCTAGGTAGGTTTAGTCTTGTTAAACACATCTCCAGACACACCACACATCCTTCTACCATTGTGATAAGATCATGGATTATACCTGTCCAAGTTCCTTCATTAAGGTCTCTATAGTTTGAGATTTACCTTTCTCATCGGAAGTTTTTTGTTGTATTACAATTTCTCTGTTTCCTTTCAATCCAAATGTACACATCCTTCCACAGGCAGGTTTCCAATTTTGCCAAATATTACCAGTATTTCAATAACTTTTCTTATTTGTGTGGATAACATGACATTTTAATTCATGCGTGCATCCGTGCACATTAACCACCAAGTATAGTTTTCTATTTTGTAACAGTACACAACTTCCCCTTTTGTAAAATTGCTTAATAGGTTTTATTTCTCCACAGCTGGCAATCAGAGTGTGTTGTGAGCTGTCTAGATTTGGTGTAAATTTTCATTTTTGGATGAGCCATATATCTAAATAGGTGCTTAGGCCCTTAAAACCATGTAAAACGCTTAAATGGGGGTTGGATAAGTTTGCAAACCTTGAAAGCTCTGCCTTGAGGAGCAGTGATCTTTCCATCGAAACAAGTTACAAAGGCAGGCTATACTGTGGATCTGATCCCACAACCATTTTGCACACATGCTGGGTAGCTGGGACATGAGTGGTCCCAATGATTGTTCAGCCCAGTCCGTGTGCGCAAGGGCAAGGAAGCCTTCGGTCCCGATCCTGCGCAGACTTTTATGTGCACATTTAACTTCTCCTTCAAGCCAGTGGAACAAACCAGGACTTGATGAAACTTCTGCACTGTGCATAAACTTAAGAATATACTCGAGTCATTTCTAGATGAGACATCTCCCTCCAAAATGTACTTCCCTTACACCATGTGACATTTTAGAAATGAGTCAAAAATTTACTGTTTGACTACATAAAATTCATATTTTGGTGAGCTGTGTCACTGTTACTGTAGGATGCAGTTCAGTGTTGCCTACATTTTTCTTTGCAATCTACAAGTATTATCAATGATTGATGGAAGGATCTGATGAGAAGACTCGAGAGAGCTTGTGCTTCTGTTTCCACTGTGTCACGTGGTCTGCATGTTGCTCTCTGTCCAAATGTTCCTTCTCGGTTAGAGGAACACATTCACCTTTCCCCAGCTAATCAGCTTGTATAAACTCTAGGGGGTCAGACAGATATTAAATTTTGAGAATTGTTTTGGGCACATAGCTGCTACAAGGAGACAGAGGTATGAGCATTCATACATGTAAGAGAGCTGGCAGTGTACATGTGCACCGTATCATCATGCACAGCCAAAAAACAGCTGGTACTTTTTTCCCTGATGTTGAATTCCTACAGTTTCATGCAATAAGAAATGCTGGGATTCCTCTCTTTTTTCTTTTTTCTTTTTTTTTTTTTTCTTTTTTTCAGAAGAATCACGAGCGTGTTGCAGACCGAAGCTCTTAAATGTACAAAACTTGCACAGATGCACAACAGGCTTTATAAACCACCCACAATTCGCGGGATGCTCCTACTTCATGAGGTCCCACCAGCATGCAGAGCACCCCTGAGGCCCTCTTCTTCTATGCACATCAGCTTGCTCTTCAAGAGCAGTGGTGATCAGCACATCTTTAAGAGCATCAACTGCATGAAAGCAGATGCCCCAGACAGAAATCAGTGTATGTAGCCGTTAAATCCAAAATCCTGTCAATTAAGGTGAATTCCTTGGAGCAGGGCAGTGTGAAGTAGTTTTTACATCCATTTGGAGAAGGCATTTCATTATGCAGCTTGTCCAAGTTTCCCATCAGTGATTTCCCTTCCAAACACTTGTGCAGGAGCTGGGCAGCACTAGAAGGTGTGTCTGAGAGAGGGTGTTGCCTCTCACAACAGCGTTTTGGAAATTCAAGAAAGAGCTGTGTTCACGGGGTAGTTAAAACATATGGAGACCTCAGGCTGACTAAACTCTAGGATGGCTTCTCCAGCCTGCAGAGCATTTTAGGATTAGAAGAGCATAAAACCAGCTTAAACCTGCTATATGTTCCCAGAACTATGGCTAGAGGCATAACACGGAATCTCACCTCTCATCCTGAGGCACCATCTCTTTCCAATGCTTGTGTTGTGCATGCTCCAGGTGTCTACTAGGAAGATAAAAACATATTAACAGTAGTTTTGACACATTTTTGGATGTGCATATTTAAAGGATGATCCTGTTATATCCTAAGCTCAAAGTGTTCTGCTGGGAAAGAAAAACATGGCAGGAGGTAAACAAACCTTAGCATGAGGAATAACGTGTAATTTATCTCAGCATAGCGGGAAAATATGTTTGCTCTAAGTAATAACGTTGACAGATCCAGCCCAGGCTGCAAATAAGGCTGAGGATGGATACAGACAAATTCACGTATAAAGAGGCAAAGATTTATTTGGGGTTTGGCAAAATTATTTTTCTTTCTTGGAGGGAAGCTCCTTTCTGCATGGGAGTGAAGTAACTAAACGCCTAATCGAGGATAGGGGGTGGAATTCCCCCTCCAGAACCTGTCCCAGCTGCGGAAACCTCCAGCAAGCGGCTTTTCCCCGCTGCCAGCACCAGCCAGTGTGGCTCTGCCCCCAAGCTGCAAACAGGTTGAAGTACAGCACTAAGAAAGAATAGAGAATCATCTCCAAACCTTGAATAATATCCACCCGCTTTAATAGCAGAGAGACAGAGATACATTTCGGGCAACGTCAAAGGCTGAGAAGATCCCCCCCAGCCTGGGAAAGTGGCTGGAGTTATATGAGGATGCGCAGCAGCATCTCTGCAGCGGCGATGACAGTCCAGGATCCATCCCATGGCAGTCCAGGTTCCATCCCATGTCAGTCCAGGATCCACCCCATGGCAATCCAGGATCCATCCCATATCAGTCCAGGATCCATCCCATGGCAATCCAGGATCCACCCGATGGCAATCCAGGATCCGGCACCACAACAAAAGATGCTCTGCGTAGCTAATAAGGTCCCAGCCCCCCGCGATAGGCAAGTGGATGCAGAGTCCTCTGTCCTGCCAGTGCCACCTCCCCTTTGCCTTCTAGCAAGAGGGGTACACAAGCAGCCCCTGCCTCTCAGGTGTGCAAAAAATGATCCCTTCTGGCATAGTCCGTTTCTAGAAATTAAAGTTGTTGGCTTTGGAAAGTCTCCCCCTTTCCCATGTTTGCATAATTTTCCTCCTACTGTATGAATGAACCTCCTAAATCTATTTTAAAAGCAATGCTTCTGCCGTGTAATTTCATTGATCCAAACAGAGCACGTGGATGAAAGGTGTTTTTTCATGTAAATCATGTATCTCAGGACACCGGGTTCTGTTAATGTTTAAGAATGGTTTGTTGTGCAGCTCATTACATTAAATTATTTTCTGATTAAACATGAGCCATATGCAACCAGCTGAGGCAAATTTGCAGTTTACATCGCAGAGTTGTCAGCTTTGCAAAAACGAGTGAAAACATTCAGGTTATTGTGATCCAGCCCTCGAAACAAACTCATAACATTGTAACTTTAATAAGATTCCCCACCATTTTTGTGCAAGGATGAAAGTTAAAATTACAGCCAACGTGTACAAATCCTTGGAGGCAGTAACTCTTAAGAATTTATATTAAACTCAGTTAACAAATAAGTCATCTAGTTCCCAAGTCTGACTGTTACATGTGCCCTTCAGTTAACTCTTTGAGAAAAATCATACATTATTTTCTTTAGATTTTCATGGAAATTATAGGCTAGTTCTGCAAAAGCCTAAACATGCAACCAGCTTTATTTATGTGAGTAAAGTTACTTGTGCGTGTAAATATTTGCAGGATGAGACTTTTAAAAGTGTATGCCAACAAAAAACATTGATATCCATAAATTCCCTTGCTCGATTAATTCTTGCCGGTACTGACTATCAAAAACACAGTATTCGATAACAAAAATGCCTTTGTGCCACGTAAAATGGGGAAAGATTTGTTGACTTCTGCCTCCTGCAGGACTGAGATTGAAAAAGGTGAGTTTAGAACTAGAGGCAGGACTCAGGCTAAAATCAGACATTCTGCAAACGACTTCATCGTCATAGCCACAGTTATTTTTCGCTGTATTCTGATATTTGAATCTGTCACAAATTATTTTTCTCCCATGCAATCATTAGAAGAAGCTGAAGAGAATCAAGTTTAAAAAGAAAAAAAAGTGATTGAAAAATAAAGACTCTTAATACAGAATTATAAAGCAAAATGCGAAAAACATTTACTATCGATTTCTTTAAGTTTGAAAATGGATTAATTTAAAAACCTCGGGGGGAAAAAACCCCACAAGATGCACAAAATTTAAGGGCAGAGAGCAAGAAAGCAACTGTCATGCTGGGGTTTCTTTCAGCTCTGCATGTGTTCTCATGTAAAAATGCTTAAAAGATAATGTCAGCAGTCACTATTAACACTGAAATCGTATCTATCAGCAAGAAGATAGTTGTCATTTTGTGAGTTGTCATTTTATGCACAGGAGTGAAACTCCAGCTGAAATATATATATTATGCAAAACAAACTCCATGAAATTTCAGCTCAGAAATGCTTTTGAGGTACCTTGTGACAAGGCTCTGGGTCGTGACCTAAGTCTTGAGAAGCCTGAGTTAGTAGATGTTCGTTTTCGTTGGGGCTTTGTTTACCATGGACTTAGACATTTTGTATTATTAAGAATCTGTGGCTTATGAGGACATTCTATTTATCTTACCAGTCTTTTTTGATGGAAATGCCTGAATTTTCTTGGAAACGGGGATTTTATTGTGGGTTCTTGGTGCCCCTTGGAGAGGCTTATTTTTCTGGACAATAGTTTTCCTTAGTGTCACTACCCTTTTGATTTCCCAATGGTCACAGGCTCTCAAGGTCGTGCAAAGTGCATCCTTTTGTTATAATGGACCCAGAATTTTGTATAAAAAGACCTCTCTTAAATGATTTTAAGTATATTTTCTGCCATGTACCTCTGCATTAGATTTTGGCTGTTATGCTTTAAAAAACTGTATAATTTGGAAGATAAAAGGTTTAAAGGCAAATTACAAGAGTATACTCTCTATATATATTTAATTTACCACATATTCCCATATAAAACTGAAATGCAGATTCTGAAGCAGGATTTTCCACATGAACCTCTGTATAATTTAAGCATTCAATGTATCAGAGATATTGTACCTTACACAGATTGTGATATAAAGCATCAACACAATATGCCTTTCTATTTTGTTTATTTTGATTTAGCTTGACTTTTCCTTTCCTTTCTGAATTACTCATTTAAATAGATCTTGTTCTCTTATATTCCTTTTGATGAGTACTGCATTAAAAAATGCCTATTGCTGTTGTAGCTTGTGGCATCACTGCGTTTGGTGATGGTGCTTTGCTTGCTTGGAAGCTATTTCCTCCCTGTACTAACCAGGAAGCACAAAACTTTATGAAGACTGAAGATTTGGTGAGAATAATATGAATTCTAACATGATTTTTTCCCTCAAGGTTTGTCTGTATTTACAATCTCCTTTCAACTTCTGTAACATCAAGTTTTTATTAAATGTGAAAAAAATGTATCAACCTTTAAGAGTGTTGCAGTTCTTTCACTTTTCTTTACTTATTGCTACAAGATTATACAGAATTCCACATAAATTTATTCTCTGCTTTGCAGGAAATACATTAAATTATTCCACAAACTGTTGGAAAACATGACAAGAAATAAATACGGTTTGTCTCCAAAATGTTGTCAGCTACATGAGGTGACTCAGAGCTTGAGGTCACTTGCAGGTTTGGGCTTTTTACGAAGTTTTTAGCATGCCTGCTAGGCTGCCAGCTTTTGTTGTGCTGCTTCTACCAGCTTCTGCATAATCGATTTTAGAAGTATCATATCATGTATTCTCATTATAAGATCTACAACGACAAAGAAAATCGTTAAAAAGATCACATGAATTAGCAACTTACAATTATCGCTTTAGCAATTTAAAAATTACCGCTTTCAGGACAGTTGTCTCTTTTACAGGTGATTATTTTATATATTTCTGCAAAGATGACCAATAGTTGCAGCATAAAATGTATCAGTACTCTGAACATTGTTCCCCACAAATAAATTCTCACAATTAGTTTAACTGTTCAATTATACAATTTAAAATAATCTTTAAAAGAAAATACTTCTCCACTTTCCTGATATAAATATGGACTGATAAGGCTACAGTCTTTTGAACTGTTTGGTTTTTTTTTCTCCAAATATGTTTTTTCTTACTTTTCTCTGAAAGGCTAAGAAAAAATGAGAAAAATCAGTTGATTTCATTTCTGCTTGCAAGTAGTATCTGACCATTTTCATTGTCTAAACTTGCTCCACTAGCACAGCGCTTTAACTTTGCTCTGCAAATTTCTAAGTAACACTTACACGCAAACAGAAGTGTGCTAGCTGCATATTATACCTGAACATATTTTTATTAACTGATTTTATTAGAAGAAAATGTAATGATAGTGGTTTGCATAAATTACCAGTCAGTTCCCTGGTACAAAGCCTATTAAAGTCAATGGAATTTTTTCTCTTCAGTGATTTCAAGTTGAATTAGAAAAAGTCTTTGAAAAAGTCTTCGACAACAATAACTTTTCAAAATTTTGTATAACAATGTATGACACAACAGATTATTTTCAGAGACTGTAACATGAGGCTCACACGGAATTTTATTTATTTGTATTTGCTATTTTTCCATGTTTCACAGTCTTCAGTGAAAAAAAAAGCTACTAGCTTCAGTAGCAGCTTTGCTTAATTAAGAATTTAGGACCAGGGGTTTTTTTCCTTTTTTTTCTTTTTGTTTTTTTTTCTGTGTCTTTTTACTTGAAATGGTTTCAGGTCAAAGTAGAGCTGATTCTCTAATTAAGCTCTTACATGCTGCTACATTCAAGTACTGATAGAGTTAGAAGGCAACAAATTCACTAAATCCTCCAGTCCTGACAAATCAGGTTATTTTCCCATCTGCTCCTATTTGCTAGAATCACTTTTTAAATCTGCTCCTCTGATTCCCGCAGCACAGGCTGAAGGATTTTCATTACCTCAGAGTTACATATTTAATTTGTAAAGAGATGATGAATTCTTAAAAGATTCTATTTCACATAGGGTTTGGGTTTGTTTGTGCTTTTTTTTTAAGAGGAAGAATATAGAATTTTCTTAGAAACCAGGATCCCTTCTTAGTTTAGATCTTTTCTTGAGCTTTGGATGATGCAAGCCATAGGCATAAACAGCTACACAAAGGAAACTGGGATTTTATTGTGCATTCCTGGTGCCCCTTGAAGAGCTTATTTTTGTGGACAATAGTTTTCCTTCGTGTCACCACCCTTTTGATTTCCCAGTGGTCACAGGGTTCCAGGGTCGTGAAAAGTGCATCCTTTTGTTCCTCCTAACCTAAAATTCTGTATAAAAAGGCAGTTAAAGGACCCTAAAGTTGGTTAAAGCATGGAGAGTATTTTGTGTAGCAGAACGTAAGTTGGATGCTTTGTTACAGTTAAAAATTGCAGTTAAAATCACAATTCAAGTGAGCAGATGCCACTAAACACATTGTTAGAATATCCAAACATTAATAAATATCTATTCGTGAAGTCACAGAATTAATCACCGAATACCCCTTAGCGTTCAAAAAATGATCACCAAACAACAGAAATCCAATTTTACTTTAAAATCTAGCTATAATTAGAATTAGTTTAATTAATTTTCTAGTGTCTTTTTTAAAGGGCTTTGGTATGCATTTGCAATTTTGTTGGGAAACACTACCAAATTATTGTCTACACTTCCAGTTAAATCAAATCTTTCGAAAAGAATAATGAAAACTGGATTTCTGACAGGAAATTTAGTAGCTCCTCTTTAAATTTTTTCCAGCAAGAAATAGGTATATTTCTTAAATATGTGTACTTCGTTCTTAAAATAAAATTACTTCTGCTAACTAAATTTTGTTATTTTCAGCAGCAAATCTCTTTATCATTCCTGCAGCGCGCTCCCATCGTTGTTCCATTTTTTTATATCTGTTTCTAATTCAAGAGGACACACAGCTCAGCAGCTAATTGTTGGAATTTGTGGCTTGACAGTGTCATGCCCTGGATAAAGTCACTGCTGCAACAGAAGAAAGCTGGCAGCCACCCTCCCCGCCTGCATGCACATTTAAGTAGTCTAAACTAGTTTCCAAGGTCCTAGCAAGAGCAATAGCAGCTACTGGGTGGAGAGCAACGGAAGAAGCTGGAGAAATGCTGGAGCGGTGCTGTAAGGGGTGGGGAAGTGATCAAACACAGGTTACATCCTAGGGGGGAGATGGGCTGGAAGAGAGAAGAGTCATTCACTAATACTGGAAGCTGAGATAAGGCATCTGATTTATTTATTGACGCTAAGCACTGGAGCCTGCGGTGTGGTGTCAGCCTCCTCTGTGCTTTAGGAGAAAGGCTGATCACATCCTTTAAAGACAGAAAATTAGTTATTGCCCAAAGCAAAATATTCCATGAAAAGTGTGTTCTCTCTAAGCAAGTGTTGTTCTGTTTAGTTTCCTAATGAAAAAAAAAAAATAAATCTGTGTGAAACCTGAAATAGTCTAATTTGGAAAAGCTTCATGGCACTTGTCAGTGGATTGCCACATGTTCTCATCTTCCCTTTTTAGCTAAATTCCCACGAGGCAGGCAGAGGCTTCTGTGATCTGTGCTCTTTTTTTCTTTTTTTTCAAACAGTCCATCAAGATAAAGACGTTTTGCTTGTAGAAAGAGCAGGATGCATTTCCCAGCATAAATAACTGCAGTTTGTAAATGAATGGGGTTTGTACCGAAATGTATATTAAAGCCTTCTAAATCTTCCCAGAAAAACAAGAGAGTATTTTTGAAGGTATTTAAAAATAATAATTCAAGCCAGTATTCTCAAGGTACAGTGCTGATTTTTCTAAGAGCAAAGGGAGGGTACCTGGAAATGGAAAGAATAGACTCTCTGAAGTATTCCATGTCCAGAAGACATTTTCATTCTTACTGTTCTGGTATTGTGTTACCTTGGAAATGGAAGGTATTCCTAATTTCCCCAAATTAAATTAAACCAATTTATCTGTCACCCACTGGAAGGCTCAAACATTGGCTATATCTAATACTGGACTGGCAAGTCACTATTAGATTAGTAGACCAGATTCACTGATATTTAATAGATGTATTTTCTCTGGTTCAATGTACGGATCACACTCATTTATGCGATGACAAGATAATTTTCTTTGCAGTTGGTGGCTATGACATTTAGTGAGCAAAGATTTACCTTCTAATGAAGCAGCAGTTAATGGCTGTTGCCAAACTTTCTGCTCTTGCTTGACCGTACAGTTTTCCTAAACTCAACTTGCCAATGTGCCCATCTCAGCCCAGAATCTCCAGCAGGCTGAAGGATAAGTTAAAGTAGGATTTCATAAAACAAACAAAAGTTAATATCAGAACAACAACAACAAAAAAGATTTTGGGACTAAAAATGGTTGATTCCTGTTCCATTCAATGCTTCTATTTAATACAAGGAAAGAAGTTGAAAGACCTGGAGAGGGAAGGCTTATTCCAAACAATGTTTGTAGGTTTGGTCCTTGCTCAATGTTGACCAATCACTCACTACTTGATATGAATTGGAGGTGCTTCATTCTATAAAGGTGTTAATTATATCCTTGGCTAAGTAAATGTTGAGGCTCAAACACATAAAAATATGTCACGCATTTCCATGACATCATATACAGGACAAACTCTCACTATGTACGAGAAGGACACATATAAAATACATTTCAAACCATATAATTAATTAAAAATTATTATCTCAACATTTTCATATTTGAAGTCTCATATTCCAAAAATTAGCATCCTTTATTACGTATCTCAAAAAATGTATTGCATGTTAGTTGGTCTGAGGAAAAGCAAAATGCATTTAAGCCAGCATGAAGAGCTACAATTGCTCTGCTCTGCCCTTTCAGCTGTGAAAAGGCAACAATGGAGTCCTGCTCCACTACAGGCGCTGTCAGAAGCTCCCACCGAGCTGTTCTCCAGGAGGGCGGAGTGCAGGATGGAGTACAACCATCTCCAACGCTCACTTGAACACCTGTGTCAGGCAACCAGTACAACCCACAGAAATCACAGCTGGCATGTAGCAAAGCAAAGGTGACGTCTCCAAAACCTTCTGTTGCTCTCAAGGAATACAGACCTACCCCACAGAAGGCTAAAGGTTTGTTGAAAGGAGTCAGAGAGGATTCTTTTTAATAGGCAGTGCTGAACCTGCCGCTGTACCGGATAATCTGACAACCTACACAACATTCCATCCACCTCTTCACAAGTCGGATGTGAGAGAGTCCAATGAGGGATGATTTCCAAACCAAAACTGCTTCTCAGCGCCCTTCCAGTTAAAAAATTGGATGACTTCATGGACAAAAATGTCTCTGAATTTTAATGTAACTTGTGATAGGATTCAAAAGGGATAAATTGAGTGCAGAAGAAAGAGAGAAAAACCTTGTAACTAACAAAATACCAATTAGCAGGGGGAATTGCCAGGTGAACAGCTGGTTACCAGAAAGAGGCTGAATCATGTTTTGTTCACAAAATATCTCCAGGGCACCCTAGCTCTAGAAAATGTGCTTGTTTTAGACCTGAAGATAGCATCCTTCCATACTTGTAGCCCTCAAACCTTCAGAGCGTTTTTTCAAACATCTCCATCAAACAGATTAGGAACAGCAACAGTATCCAGTAAAATAATGTCTTTATTTTCTGTATCTTAACTACCTATACACCATTCTGCTTGCCTAAACACTTTTTTGGATGTAATTAAGAAATCCTAGCTCAGGTAAGTGCAGCTTTGATTGTTAAGGTAGTCATGGTAAGGTGACGTAAACACAGAAATTAGAATAAAAGATGTTTGAGATGGTTTGGAATTGCTTTTTTCACCCCTACTATATTATCCAGAGCACACAGGGGAGATTTTCTGCTGGTGTCTAATATCTACAGTGAAATTCACCATAATTTGTGTCCTTTAATATTCAAATATATTAGGTATCAAATGAAATTTCAGAAGGAGTTATGTTATAATGCTTAAAAAAGCTTCCTAACTATGTCTCAGAAGACTGTGACTTGATAATTCATAACCTCTTGTATTTTATCTCATCTGAATTCATGCCATGGACAGCCTAAAACTACAGGAGAAATTGGTTGTGATTCGAGTATAAGTATAATTTTTATTAGTTCTACTGAAAGCTTTAATTTTCCCTTCTTTTCTTGGCAGGAACTCTCAATGTATCATTTCTCAAGCCACAGATCTGAGAAGATTCTTGCTGAACGTTCAGAGAAGCTAACAAGTCCCTCAGCAGAATTGGTGAGTGGGTCTAATGTCTCTCTAGGAAATTTTCTCAGGAAATTTAGCAGCAGAAAATCTTCTGTTCTGCACAGGAATTCGGGACGGGTACAGCATTTGTAATGTCTGAGCACCTTCCAGTAGCACTTTAAGCAGAATGACTGGGGTGTCTCTATGTGGTTCGTGGTGCAGAGAGAAACTGTGCATTAGGGAAAAGTTAATAAAAGGACAATTAAAACAACTGGAAATTTTCTCTGTGTCTTCAGGCAGTGCTACCTGTTCCTCGCCCTCCTGCAATATGATTTCGTTCTAGGTGTGTTTGTTGGGGTTTTTTTGCAGGTTTAAGTGGGTAAGGCAGTCTCAGGGCTCGTGAAATCCAGAAACTGAAAACATGAACATCTTTTTTTATAATATTTTAAAAGTAAACCACTATTTTCTTGTAAACTGTCTACCTGGCAGGTTTCCTTGTACTTGGAAAGCAGCATTGCCCTGTGGCAGCTGAGACTGTGAAGAACAGAAGGTGGGAAGATTGATTATAGAGGTTGCTCTCAGTATTCAGAACAGTAGTTTGTCTAACGTGCACGTTTCTCTCCCGAACACCAAGCTGCCTATCTGCCCTGCGTTTTCAAACCATACAACCATCAGTCTAGGTATTGACTGATTCTTTCTGACTGGAGGAATGATAACCAAGCTCCTCCTGTGGGACCCAGTGGCTTGACTCCCGAGGTCACTTCTGCTTGCTGACCTCATTGCCATCTTTTACCCGGTCACTTGGAAACAGAGCTGTTGCCCTCCTTAAATTGTAACACTAGATAGTTCTTTTCTTACTCTGTGTTTAGAAATCTTGTGTTGTTTACAAATACTCTATTCTAGATCCTGCAAAGGGGTTTGAACATGCTTGCAGCCTCCAGCTTATTATCTCAGTTCTCAGCCAAAGATTACTGATCCTGTAGATCTAAGGACAGAGTAACTTGCACACAGTCTAGTCCTCATTTGAAAAATCATTGAAGCAACGTACATAGATGTGTTTGGTTAATCTGGTTCAGGTGATAGCTGGAGTGATAAACTTATTTTCAACTGCTCTGTCGAGCTGGGACAAAGCTGTCACTGCCCACCCAGCACAGCTTTCTGCAAAGAGGTTCTGCAGTGTCTCGTGGGCTGCTCCTCGCATGCTCCTGGAGAGCTGTGCCCTCATCTCGTTTTTATGGGTGCTACCTCCAAATTATCAGTTGCTAATTTGTCACAGGAGTTTTTTACTGTTGGAGTTTTTGTTCTGTTTCTAGAAAAGCTGTCTAACCTAGGAAAGCATGCACCTAAAATATAATAGTCACTTCAGAAAGTAATCTCTTTTTTCCCACGCCTGGAGACATTTGATAAGCACTTTTAGGGAAGGACGAAATACAGATGGGAAAGTGCTGAGGTGGAGAAAGTAAGGGTGGGGCAGGATGAAGAAATGAAAATCAAGAAAAAGACAAATAAACCTACCTGAGTCCTTCTCTCTTCTTTCATTAGATTCTTTCTTAGTGTCTAGGGCAAATTTTTACCTAGGTCACAAAGAGTTGTCAGAGACGTCTAGACCCTCTCCATTGCCTTCTGCAATATGCTTGTCATTATACTGGAAGAGGAGACTCCACAAATACAGGGATTGGCTGTGGATGCACCATGTTCTTGTAAGGTGATGACAGATTGTCTATTCTGAGAGCATACATGGAAATACCAGGGCAAAGCAGTGACAGACCTGGTGGCTTCTGATTTTTTTGGTGGGACTGTTCGTGTTCTTTCCAGCCTTGTTCTGCACTGCTTTTTGTTCGCTCCTACCCAACTTTTGACTTATCTAAATAGATCTTTCTTGAAGCAGATATCCAGCTGGCTTGTAGGGTTTCCCTACCCAAGCTGCAGGAAACAACAACTTCCTCTGAGATCAGGCTGGAGCAGGAAACCTGATGAATTTCTCCTTCCCTCCTCTCCTGTGCCCCTTAGCTAGCAGTTTAGCTCAGCGGTGTAACACATATCATGTAAGAAAGTCCATTTTAAGGGCAAACCTGAGAGGACAGGCTGCCTGTCACAGAGGCTAAGATTGTGACCAAAATCGTTGCAGTTACAGAGTTAGAGTCATCAGCATGTCACTGCAGAACTGCTGCTTTCAATGTGGGCGGTTCCAAAGGTCTGCCCAACAATTCAGGTTGGTTGCTTTTAACTCATACAATTTATGTCTGTAGTAGCTAAGCTGCACAGAGTACCTGCACCCCACTAAGAACAGTGTTCAGATAGTTATCTCTGTTACTATTTAATTCTTAATTGATTGATCAGGAAATTCTATTGGCACAAAACATTTTTGTAGATCATGCTGTACACTCTGTCTCACATGCAGGTACAAGAGTGATTTGTGTGACAGTTATCTGAAGTTTTGAGATCCACAGCTGCTGTCCTGTTGAGGTCTCCGTGGCATTCCAGCTTGGCAGGGTTTGGTGGGTGGGTGCTGAGGGCAGTTCCCTGCCTGCCCAGCTCAGTACCACAGTAGGACACAGTAGAAAGGGTGCTCTCCTTCAGTCGCTCTTCTAGCTGCTTTTTCCTGCCCCTCATGCTCACACAGGTACAGGTGGAGTTGGTTCATCATGCTGACCTGTTCAACACTTCCAAAGTATTTTTTTTTCAGTGGATCAGTGAGCTGAGCTGGCTGAGTTCAGCATAAGGCAATGGCTGGAGTCTGAAGAAAGGACAATGCTGAAAAGTTCAGCTGAGGATGGTGGGAGGAAACTAGAAAGTGCTCGTTTTCCTTACACAATACTCAGTGCCATTGAAAGTTCAGCCTTCAAGTGTTCAACTAAATGCAGTTTTGTTGTTTAGTTTTAGTTTGTTTATTTGCTGCATTGGAACTCAGTATACTTTTATTACGAAACAAATGTGTCATGGCTAGTTGTATTCACTGGTAATAGGGTCAGAAATCCTACATTTCCCAAGTTTGGAGCTGAGTTTTGGCTTATGTAGTTGGAATGATTCAAAGCTTAGCATTATCATGGATAAATAATAGTATTTACATTTTCTTTTTCCATCCTTCTTTCCCTCCTTCCTTTCTTCCTTCCTTCCTTCCTTCCTTCCTCTTCCTGTCTTTTTTTTCTCTTTCATCCTATGTTTCTTCTTTCCTTCCTTTTCCCTTTTTTCTTTATGCAATTGCATTTTTGTTTCTAACCTGCTACACGAATGTACCACTCTCGCAAATTGCCTTCTACTACCCCTGAACGGCTCCTCGCCATTTCTAACAGCAAGTAAACTGGATTGCATCTCCTCAGTTCAGCAGTCATGGTGCAATGAAACATACCTGAACAAATAAAGCTAAGTAAATAGGATAACAAATACTACACATTTTTTCACTCCTGGAGGCTTTTTATTCACGTCCTGATTCAGTTTGAAGTGATATGGATTTGGAGACACCCTTGAAGTTCACACACAAGTTTGTTTCCATAGCAAAACTTATATGATTCTGGATAATTGTGTCTCTGCTCAGTTTGTACTCAAAGAATGGACTATGACTGGAATATCAGGAATTCTGTAGGTCAGGATTAAAGGGCAATTGTCAGGGTTACCGGAGGCAGCATATATTGCCTGTCTATACTCTGCATAGCTTTCTAGTAATTCAGCATAATAAGGTCTGACACCTCCACAGCTCCTAAATAACAGTTAGTGCCTCAACTGCATCAGTGTTTCGTATATTCAGATCCCAATGCAAACGTTAAAACAAATTAAGTATCTTTGAAGAGTCCGAGTGGTGATGAAATTAAATGAAGAAACAAGTTGATGAGAAATATAGCTTGCTATCCTCGGGCCAAAAATGTAAACATTTCAAACACAGGTCCCATAAAACTTAGTTTGCTGAAAAAAACCAACAAGTTTGGATTAAAGCGTGAAGTTTTCTTGGGTTTTAAAAAGTATAGTCCAAAAATGTTTCCTCCAGCAAACTAATATGATGCCGATAGCCTTAATATCTCACCAACCTAAAATACAGCCGAGCTCCTGGATAGTTTAATTAGTGTGTACTAACGATGCTAAGACCCCCTCCACTGAACAAAACCACCTTGGTGCGTGTTTCCCACTGCAGCCTTGTATGAGAGCTGCTAAAGAAAGGTGTTCAAAGCTTAAAGCCTTCCTCCAATAAAAAATAATCAGCATTCACATCAAAGTGAAATTATATTGTTCAATTTTTTTTTTCTTTTCTTTTTCCGTGCGATAGGAAATAAACCTCAGGCATGGGGAGAAAACACTGGGAGGAGCTCAGTTCTCCTAATTTCAGCGCACAAGGCGTTTTGAGTCAAGCCAATCAATGGGAATCACTGATGTTTGAAAAATTGGCTTTAGAGAGAGCAAAGGGAGTGGAAAAAAAACCCCAAGCCCCTACAGTAGGGCAATTAGACACATTCTAGAGCAAAGAGGGTTCAAAAGGAGAAGAACTGGGTTCCTAAACTCATTGTTCGAGCACAAGCACCTGAGCGAGGAGGTGCAAAGATAAACATTTGAAACGAGGAAAGAGGAGAGGAGAGAAGAGGAGAGGAGAGGCGAGGCTGCTGCCTGCGGNCACCGGGAACGGGGACACCGGGAAAGGGAACACTGGGAATGGGAGCACCGGGAATGGGAAACGCTGGGAACGGGAGCACCGGGAATGGGAACACCGGGAGATGGAACACCGGGAAAGGGGGAATCACCGGCAAAGGGGTCACCGGGAACGGGGAGCACTGGGAATGGGGGCGGCGCCGAATCCCCCGGGTCCAGCGGAGCCGGAGCGGGAGCGTTGGGGAAAGTCTCGAAGTCTCGCCCCTGATGGATTGAAGCAAGGCTTGGGTGCAAACACGGCCAACTGGCGAGAAAATGAAGAGTTGCTCAGAAAGAGCTGCAGCTTTGACATTGAAACAGCAACGATTGCCCAGGGGAGGCTGAGTGAAGGCGAAGCAGCAGCTTGGGCAGGGCAGGCAGGGGCTGCCCAGGGCAGGGGGGATGCCGAGAGACTCGGCGAGAAAAGAGGAGAGGATTGGAACCTGTTGAGAGCGAACTACGTGTTGGAAGGGTCCTGTGTGCCCGGAATAGCAAAGCTTTAGAAATACCTCAAAAACCCACGTTTTGGCCCAACCATGAAGTGATGCGCTTGATGACTTCGGGGTAAATATTTTCTGAACCACACAAGTGTGGGAGGAATCCGGGTTCCAAGCGGGAGGAATCCCCGTTAGCTGCGGGCAGGGCGGGCTCTGCAATCCGCAGCCTCTGCCCTGGGTTCCCCCTCCGGCTCCGAGGGGCTTTCCCCGCAGCCCCGGGGGCGGTCCCGACCGTACCGGGCGGTGCCCGGAGCCCCGGTCCCGGCCGGCAGGAGGCGCCGCGGCCCCGGGACTGCCCCGGAGGTGGGAGCGGGGCTCGGGAGCTGCCCCGGGGACGCCCCCTGGGCTCCTCCTCGCTGAGCTCCTCATGGCACAGGCTGGGGGCGGGGAGAGTGACTCAGTCAATGCTCCTCGGGGCTTGCAAAGAGGGGCTTTCAAAAACACGACCACGGGAAAAAAGCGGTGCCCGAGCGAGCTTCGTGCGCGCCCAAGGCTCAGCCCCAGAGCCCCAGGGCTGCTCCATCCAGAGCGGCCCAGCCCGGAGCTGCGGACACCCTGGGCACTGAAAGCCCTAGGCTGGGGATGGAGCAGCTCCAGCCGCCGCTACAGAGCCCCGGGCTGAGGTGTCCAGAGGTGCCGGGAGCTCCTCTGTCCCAGCCAGCGGCTTCCCACAGGTTGCTGCCGACTGTCCCTGCCCCGGGGCCGGGCTGTCCCTGCTGTCGGGGCTGCTCTCCTGGCGAGCCCAGCGCTCCGGGGCCGGCCGGGGCAGGCCAGAGCTCGCAGCAAAGCTCTGTCGGGCTAATTCATCAAAGCGCCCCAAGTTTAGTGCTCAGAATCACAGAATATTAAGGCTGGAAAAGCCCTCTGAGATCATCGAGTCCAGCCTGTGACCTACCACCACCACTCAGCTAACCCCTGCCACTGAGTGCAGCATCCAGTCTTTTCTTAAACCCCTCCACGGATGGTGACTCCACCACCTCCCTGGCCAGTCCATTCCAGTGTCTTATCCCCCTTTCTGTGAGGAAGAGCTTCCCAACATCCAACCTAAACCTCCCCTGTCGTCACAAATTGCCTGGGAGAAGAGCCCGGCTCCCTCCTGTCTACACCTTCCCTTCAGGGAGTTGTAAAGAGCGATAAGGTCCCCCCTGAGCCTTCTCTTCTCCAGGTTGAACAGCCCCAGCTCCCTCAGCCTCTCCTCATAAGATTTCCCCTCCAGTCCCTTCATGAGTCTCGTAGTTCTGTCCTCAGTGAGCTTGACTTTGCTTCCCCTCTTGCACTCTGCAGAGAGGAGTGGTTTAGAGTCCACCAGGCGCTCCGAGCCTCAGCGACTCCTATTTCCATGGGGGGCAAAGAGGGCTGGGATGCATTTAAAACTTACTCAGTTCAAAGGTAGTGGCTGGTCTTTGCCTGTCTGTCAGATCTAAAAGGAGTGAGTGGATTTTCATGGAGGAATTTCATGGAAATTAAATCTCTACTGGAGTGATCCATTCAGCTCCTAAAGCCCCAGCCCAGTTTTGTATCCTCGATGAATGCCCCGCTGAATAGCTTGGTGGGGATGCGAAAAGCCACCTTAAACTAGGGATTTTTTTTCCTGCTAAATTGACTTCAAAGTAGTAATTAAACAATAGCTAGCTTAAAAAAAAAAACACCACCACCAAAAACCAAGTTATAAGAAGCTATCAGACTCAACTCCTCTCTAAGTTGAGGCTGTATTTTAGGGGAGGGGGGCAGAGGGATGGATGGAGTGTTCAAACTGGCAAAGCAGCTGGGAAGAGGCAAATCGAGAGAACCCAAAACAGGTGCAAGAAAGTAAAATGAATTGCACAGATTCAGACTTCTCTCTTTTTTATCTCTCTTTTTTTTCTTTTTCTTTTCTTTTTTTTTTTTCCCCACAGCTGTACTACAGTCGGGTCTGGAGCTGAGTAAGCGGAGGCAAGAGGAGAGACTGCTGAATTGTTTGGGATATTTTATATTTTAAGCAGAGGCACCAGTTCAGAGGCTGAAGCTGAATTCTTCAGCCTTTGTCCCGCCCTGTGTTTGAGGCTTGTCTTCTCCAGGCTGCTCTGCATAGAGCTGAGCTCTGCACAGCTCAGTATTCATCTCTTCTTTTGTAAAGCAAAACTGCGTTTGTGGCCAAGGGCATCCTTGCTGCCAGTCTTCTCCCTCTTCCTCTGCCTCCCAAACCCGCAGCCACAACTGCATTCCTGGCTCTCTGTTGTTGATTTACAAGCACGTTTGACTTGAAGCTAAAACAAATGAAAACTAATCTCCTGCCTGCTGTCTGTGGTGAAAGCCGCCTAATTCTCGCCTCCCCTGCAGTTAACCCCCCTCACTTGCCATTTGCTGATTTCAGTCCTTGGGGTCCCAATGCAGAACGTTTCCCAGTGTTATACCTTGTTCCATCATGCCTGTTCTGGAAGGAGAAACCTGAAAATTTATAACCTAATTTTATTTAAAACGTCTTTGGAGTGATCAGTTCAGGGGCTTGCCTGGCTTGTTTAAATGTTTTTGTGGCTTTATCCTTAGCTGTTTTGTTGTGTAGAGGATGACACCACGTTAGCTTATAGAAAGATGAGAGAAACACGAGTTTGGCACTATCAGAGCTGCTAGATTTTTACAGTGTTTAAAGTAAGACTTACTATTTAAAAGTGAAATGTCCAACACTGCACTTAATCTGATAAACACTCTCTTTTTTTTCATATTACCAGGGCATTTATGAGAATTCATGCTCAGGTCCAGTCTGGGGAAGCATGGCAGTGGACACTGGCAGAGAATCTGATCCACGGGTCTTCAAAATACTGTCCATCCCTGACCTGTGGCAAGTGAAACCATGTGAAATGGTACTCGAGACAATGACTTTATAGTCTTATTAAAGCCAACTGCAGTCCTTAAACTAGACTATCAAGCTTAAATATTCCCAAATGCTGTATTGTTAGTGTGATAGTGCTAGAAGGAAGCTCATAAAATATAATTTGCAATCGTTACACCACTTTTCAAATATACTTCACAGTTTATTTGCACTGAGAATTGCTTTTCAGTTTTTAAATTTGAATTTAATAGGTTGCTGATAACTACAGTGTAGCGTTCCTAGGAAGTGATGAGCTTAAAACTGGCAAGAACTGCTTGATGCCAACTATAAAATCCTGGAGAGTTTTTGCCCACACAGAGACAATCATATTGTTATAAGCCTTTGCTGCGCCTCTGTCAAAGGGCTGGTTTCCAGCCAGGCAATAATTCATGTGATAACTAAATTTTATCCTCTCCAAGATCATACAAGAGTACGAAGGCAACTCATACCTCTGTTTGACAACTCTTCACAAGTACCGAAAACCAGAAAGCGCTTTGGACAACACTCAGATGCTTCTGTGCTGTTGGCCAGGTATTCAACGGCAACCCACAGGGACTGTGCAGCAGTGCTGATGTAATTCATTGGAAAGTCCACAATTCCGGTTCAGAAAAACCATAGGTGTTGCCACAAAACACAATAGCAGAGCATGTGTTTTGTTGACAGCTTTTCTGCCTAGCTGTTAGGCACCATTCAAACAGACAATGTTGCTGGAGTGTAAAGTAATTGAGAGCTGCGGAGGGTGATTTATATCAGCTAAGCTTGAAGCCAGCAGTGCCTGGGACAAGGTCTGGCAGCAAGTCAGTCGTGTCCCGTTGTTGTGTGAGAGGTAGTGGTGTGTTGGTCACTGACATCCCCTGAATAAACAGGCATCTTCTCTTTCTCAGGGGAGAGCTTGGGGTTCTCAGAAAGCTACCCCGTGCGGCCAGGTGGGCTTCCAAGCAAGAGACTAGGCTGGGTCTTAACAAAAATTATCCTATTGTGCTTTAAAAAGCAGCCTGAAAAAATGCTTTCCCACAGTTGTGTTAATCCCAGCTAGGACTGTGCTGCCGATGAAAGAGAGGTCCCTTCCCAACCACACATTTGCCATTCCCTGGCACAGGCAATAATGCTGGCCTGAAAACAGACAGAGCAGGTTGCTCATCTGGCTGACAATTAAAAACTCTACCCCACCCTCTCCATCCGCATTAATAAAGACGCACAACTAATAGAGTTAATAAACAACTGCACCTCCCTGGGAAGGATCTAAATACTTTGTGGTAAAGGACAGAAACTACACATATGAAGGAGTCAAGTCCCAAATCACACACACAGAGCACCTGCCTCTTTTGAGGGAGCTTGACCAAAGCAGTGGGCTGTTCCCTGAGTGTCTGAACTCTGAATGTCATTCTAACACTGTGTTTTACATCAGTTTTGCAGTTTTACTTGCCTAGTGCAGGTATTCCCCAAGGACATCTTCAAAGCCATTGTCAGTACTCACAAGCCAGTGTCTTCAGTTATGTTTGACAGTTATTCTTAACATATTAAGAGGTGAACAGTGTTTGTTCATCCAGAAAGTTTAGGAACTTCTGGTCTAAGATATCTTTATTGTGCGACTGTAAAGAACACACTCTGGATAGTTCTAGCACTTCGTAAAACACAAGGGTGTAATAAATCTATAGCTGTGAAATCCTGTTCTTGATGGAAAACTGAGGTCTACAATCTGAGAGTTGTTTGTTTATTCTTAAAGAAGTGCTGACGGTTTTAACAGTATATTGAATACAAATGAGGAGAAGATGTTTCCCGTAAGCCACAGATGGCTTGAAACAATAGCTGTGACAACAGCTCCAAGAACCATCCAGTGCTTTGGACTGGTTTAATTCAGAAAATTAAAGATGGTCATTTAAATGACATTAGCATTAGCTATTTCTACATCAGAATGCTTTTAGCAGGAAAAAATCTTGTTAAAATACCAGAACCCAAATGGTTCTAATGTCCTTCACTGATCTTTATCTTACCTCTGGCCTCAACGGCTTGCACGTTCCAGTTACTGACTGTAACCACAAACATCTGTTGTGTATTTAAAACAAGAGTGCAGTCTGAATTAACTACATCATAAATCAAAACAAGTACGATTTGTATTAATCCTCTTCAGATTTGTTTGAATTTGTTTTATTACTTTTTAGAAATAAAATTATACCAAATACAACGTTCTTGATATTGGCAGTGAAGTCCACCTGGTTAAGTCACATGTAGAGGATTCATGTTTAATGCAGTTCTCTCCTTTTCCAAAAGAAGAAGCCGAACAGTGATTTATTATTTCACACCTCCTAAACAGTGTAAAACTTACTTCTTGCTGGCATTTTATCTTTGAAACAGTAACATAACTGATTTGTAAATGCTCATCTCCTTTGAAGAATCACTTTGTGAATTCTATGGTAGTAGGATGGACTTAGACATCTGTATAATGCTCAACACTATAATACTGGTAAGAAATCCAGTAATAGAGGCATAGATTTCTGTCCATACATCTGAAAATGTTATGCCTTAAATACTCATATAACACAGCAGCTAGAGACCCTAGAAAATACCAGGATGCTGTTATGCCAGCTGCTGCACAAGCCCATAGAAACAGCTCCTCCTTGTAAGCCTTTGCTGCCAGTATGGACAAGACAGATGAAAAAAAAAAAAGCAGC
>WEIS01010730.1:0-16567 GCA_013389965.1 Todus mexicanus
ATCATCTAATCATCTAAATCTTTCCGCTCAGAGAAAGCGTCTACGTCTGTGGTAGTCCTCCAGTCATATATGACAGTGCATGGTTTGAATAACCAGCAACATAAGCATGGAAACATTTGTTTCAGAAAATAGAGACTGACATGACAATTGCAAATTGTTATTGTTAACTGACTTCTTTTGGAAAAATGTCCTCTAATGACTTTATGTTTATTGCAAGTCTTTGTATTCACTAAGGTGCTATGTCTGCTGAACTCTGGACCATGCTGTGATGACAGGTGACCCTGTTTAAATGAGCATTCACAAAAATCTACTTCAGAGCTGAGTATTTGAAAGAGAATTTTGATGGCAATTTTGTCAGTTGATGGTCTCAAAAGACCACAAAACACTCGGACCTTCAGTAACTGCCAGAGGAATATCAGATCAGCTGCCATTCTAAAGGATCACTCCATGAAATTAGATTTCAACACTGCTCCAGTCATGCATACGATATTAAAAAAGCATATAGTAAAGTGCTGGGTCACGAGCAATATGCTGCATAGGTATTTATTGCAGGTCTGTGGGCCACAGTCCCTGTTCACTCAATACACCAGCACAGTGATGGTGATTTTACAAGGACTGGATTCATAACCAGTGTCAAATAAAACATCAGGCCTGAAGATCATCACGAAGTTATTCGTCCTCCCAACTCACATGACTGTGTCGTACTTGTGCGTGTTTGTGTGTCTTATTGCAAGCGAGACTTTTCTCCGCCAGTGAAAAATCCCTGTGGGTCTTAAGAGTGATTATTTTTGTTATGAGAATATAACACTGTGTGGGATCCCCAGGAAAAAACCCAAAATGAAACAAAACAAAACAAAAACAAAAACCACCACCAACAAAACAATAACAACCGACATGTTTGTGGATGTCCATTTAATGAGTATAATGAAATTAGAGTGAAAAAAGGCAGATTATAATAGTACTCCATTGACATCGGTATATAAATTTACTCGTTGCAGACAACTACAGAGATGTTTCATGATGGCATCATCTCGTCACAATCTTTTTTTCATTCTAAAGACGCGCCACCATGGGTATAATTTTTGAACTAGAAAAGTAGAGACAGACTGGGCACTTATTCTGTGGTCACGAAGATCTGGGACTTGTGACCCCCCTCTCAGCGTAAATGAAATTGCTGATGTCAACCCATCTCTGGCAGGCAGCACCTCGCATTGATTCTGTACATAATTCAGGACAACTGACAGCCTTTTCAGGACAAACTGGAGACTGATATGTTATAGAGGATAAATTCTTCTCCCTTCTGGAAAAGAGGGTCCTTTGAGGCCATGATTAATATTTAATGGTGTGACAGGACTGGGAGGAAGTGGGACTACTTATGGCTGACATGAAGATACAGTGCAATGGCAGCACAGTAAAATTGTTATTATCATAAGATATCAAAAAAAGCCTGTAGTGAAAGGAATTAGAGTACTTTACCCATGTTCAGCTTTGCATACAGAGTACCAGATGTATTGTCTGTGCCATTGGCTGGCAGGTCAGCCATGCTAAGCCTAATCAGAGAAAAGAAAAGCTGATAGGAAAACAGTTCATCTTCCTTGATGATGCCCTTCCACTTTTGTCACGAGTTGTATTGCTCAGACAAACGAGCAGCTGTAGGATAAACCTGGGCATAAAACTGAAAGGTGTCCATTTGCTTTAACCATCTGGGTCTGAGCTTCCACCATGGCCCCTGGATGGTTATGATGCAATCTCTTCATGGTAAGAGCAAACGCATAAGCCCTTCTCATGAAGCAGCTGCTAATTCCCACCCTCGTTCACACCACAGGAGTTTTTATATTTGCCCCACCTGCTGTCCCCAGGGCTCCTTGTACAGTGCCAGGGGCAGGCAAATGTGAAATAACAAGCCTAAGGGTGCTCTGGGGTTTTTTTTCTTTTTTCTCTTACAGAAAACCTTTTTAGTTGAAGAAACATGAGTGCTGCCAAGCACCACCGTTCTTGTTGTGGTGCCCTGGTTTTTGCCACGCAGACAGTGAGCCCCTGGCCACCACAAACCTCATGCGGAATCAGAACCAAAACAGAACAAACCTCTGTTCCTGAGCTGGATGTCCCCAGAACTCCCACTTTCTTGGAGATGTCTGTTTTTTTTCCCATACTAGCAAAGATATCTCTGCTGTTTGGGAAAAATAGCAGCTGAAAGCCATTCTTCTCTCTTACTTTCTCATTTTTGTTTATGTGAATCAGTGATGAACACAGTCTGTGTTTGTTGATGGTGTGCAAAATTCAGGACGTGTATGAAAGTATTCTTGAAGCGTAATCAGGTAAGTAGATGTTTTGTCTTGCACTGCTTAGTAAAAAGTGCTTTGAATGACAATATGGCAGCTCTTTCCAGCAAACTTTACAGGCTGCTTGTTGCCAGCTGCGACTTTACTTTAATTGGGTGTCCCGAGATTTACTACAAGGAAGGTAATAACCTCAGTACCACAGCAAGAACCTACATCTTGTCGCTGCTGTCAGTGTTGTAAATAAAGGCTAATTTTCCAAAGGACTCCCTCTTTCTCCAGTGATGAGGTTTACCAAAAGCGGTATAACTGGATCCCATAATTTCTGCAGACTCTGTAATATGCAAATACATCAGTGATCCAAGGGAAACTGTGTACGAATGAAGATGTGGGAGTGGGGGCTGACAAAGGAGAACTACATTTTGAAATAACAACGTGAATTTTATTGAAACAGCAATGAGTTGCTTGCCCTTTTATTTAGCCTTTACGATAGCAAATAGAAATTACTTGGCTTGCCAGTCAGACCTAGAAACGAGGAGGGTGAAAAAAAAAACCAACCCAAAATCTCATTGTAATTTCGAGTTAAATGATGTTTGGATCAAACTCAACACAATTTATTTTTATATACTGTCCTCCATATAGAGTATTACAAAGCATTTTACAGGGAGAGTCAATCATCAGAAGCTAAAGTGAAAAGGAAGGTTTTGAAAGCAAGAGTAATTTGGTAGCTGGGAGGAATCGTGGGTATTTTTATTAGAGTTCTGAGAGAAATGAGAAAAGTTTGAGGTAAAACGCTATTATTTTTTTTTTATGTCTTTTGGTACACAAAATACTGTACTCAGTTGTGTCAGAAAACGACAGGTTCTTTTTAATGACACCACCTCTGAATGGCTCATCTTGTCAGAGGCCTGTGGATATCAACCAACCTCAGGCCTGCTCCAGTTCAGCACTGAATAGCAGCTGAGTGGATTTCTTGACATAATTAGGAAACAGTATTGCTAAGATAGAGCTTTATTAGTTACAAACTTTCTTCCTTTTTATTTTTATTCTTTTATAAAACCTGGTATCCTCAAAATATGATCTACTTGTTCCCTTTTGAGGCTGAGTTTTAAACAAGGTTAGAAGAGAATGCTGTGATAGTATTTTTGCTGTATTTATGTGAACACACCCGCATGTAATATATTCTACTATTTAATATCTGGTATATTGGGGCAGATTCCCCTAACTCCTGTTTCAGTTTTGCATGGCTACTGATATCATTCAGGCTAGGCTTAATTTACACTAACTGAGAATGTTATTGATTTAACTTGGTTTATGTTTACAGGTATCAATCAATCTCAGTGTGTGGTTTTAGTGATGCTGCATGTAGAAGGGCCGTCACGGTAACCGAGTCCAGCCCTAGAATGCTGGACACCCACAGAGTCAGCATGGAGAAGGCTGAGTGTCCCGCCAGAATCTCAGGGGCACCCCAATACACAAAGTGCTTTCCAGACCATCAAAATGCTCCAGCCAGAAGAGAATTTTCATCTGATGGCTCTTTTTCTTTAGCTGAGGAAACCCTTCCCCAGAAAAGCAAGGGAATCCCCACTTCATTGTATTATGTTAACTTGAGAGGTCTTTGTCTTCCTGCCTTGTGTTGGTAGCTCAACCTGGAATATACCTCAAGAAATAACAGAGAGGTGGATGTGAATTTTTGTGGGGTTTAGTATTTTGTTGTTGTTGTTTGGCTTACACTGAGTGTGGAATAGCCCCAAAGCTTCCAAGCAACACATTAGTGGACCGTAATTCCCAGCTTAAAAGCTTAATCGAGAAGGTCATTAGTGGCTGGTCGAATTCTTCAAATTCTTCCAACAGTTGTGGCTATGAAGTGTTCTGTCAAAGAATGTGATGCACGAGCCTAAGCCTGGCAGGGAGATGGGGTCCTACCAGATCCTGGAATTTGTTCAACTGCTTTCAGGAAGGGAAAGGAGGTGTGAAGGAGTAGGGGTCAGTTACAGCCCCACTGTAAACAGAGACAAGGAAAGGGAAGAGGTGTAAAGCTACACATGCTGATGGGCGCAAAGCAAGGGTCAGTGTTGCCTCTTAGCAGCTCTCCGGAGAGGAAGCAGCTCTCCACACTGCACCCTGGTGAGCTGCTTCATTTCAATGCGGGAGTTGGAATGTGCTTTGTTCTCACCGACTGGAAGTTTGTGGTAGGATATTGTGATAGAGAACTGCTAGTCTAGCTCACAGAAGAAGCAAAAAGATGCAAACTGCTTTTTCTTTAATGTGGGTGATATGCAATGCTGTTGTCCATGGTTTCATCAATGGTGTCATTTTAGGAAGCACTGACTCGTGGACATGCTGTGCCTCAAAAGTTCCCTTGAAGAATGTTTATAAAGATTTTTGTGATTCCATTCATCACGTTTCTAAATAACAACCTCTAGCCACACAGTTTCTACACAAGTGTGACTTCACAGACCTTGATATTCATGCTCATTACTGCGAGGCAGAAGTTGAGCCCAAGAGTGTCCATGTGACAGAATGATGGTGACTCAAGACTCAGATGGAATGTGATACCGTGTCACAACACTTCTGGGAGGTTATTATAACATCAGCTTCTGGATATTAAATCTCTTCCTAGTTCAAACATGTTTTTTTTTTCTAAAAGCAATTTTTTTCCTCACCCTCCCAATAACCCTTCAGCCTGAAGGTGGAAGATTTTATTCACACATTTTCACTTTAAAACATGGGTATCTATTGCAAAAGNCAAAACTAAATACATCCTTGAAGTTTGAAAAACAAAAAAATATTTTGAATGTATTGGATTTACATGGCAAGGTTTTCACAGCGGGGGCTGCAGTTGTTGCCCCCCATGTCAGAGAGACATTTTCAGCTGGCTGCAGAGCAGACCTGCTGCTTCCCAAAGCTGAGCCCTTCAGCAACACTGCTGGTGCCTCTGTGATAACATATTTAAGAAGGGTAAAAAACCACTGTGCAGCAAGCTGTGTGTGTGAGAGAGAGGGGTGTGGAATATGTGAAAGAAACAGCCCTGCAGACAGCAAGGTGAGAGGAAAAGGAGGGACGGGATGTACTCCAGGCACTGGAGTACAGATTGTCCTGCAGCCCCTGGATTCTCCTGTGGTGAAGCAGATTGTCCCCCTGCAGCACATGGAGTGAACGGGTAGCATGTCCCGAGAGAAGCTGCAGTCCACGGAGAGGAGCCCCCGCAGGATAGTGTCTTCTGGCAGGAGCTGCAGCCCAGGGGTCGAGCAGTTCTTGAAGAACCTTACCCTGTGCCTGGGATCACACACTGGCGGCAGGGAAGAATGCAGAGCAAGGAGCAGCAGAGACAGTGTTATGGGCTGACCACAACCCTCATTCCCCATTCCTCGCTCCCCACCTCCTCCAGTAGAAGAGTCAGGAGTGAAGGACTGAAGCTGAGCCTGGAAAGAAGGGGGAGTGAGGGACAATGTTTTGTCTTTATTTCTCACTAGCCTACTCTATTCTTAATTGGCAATAAATTCAATTCATTTTCCCCAAAGAAGTTTGCTTTGCCTGTGACAGTAATTGGAGAGTGATCTCCCTGTCTGTATCTCAGCCTAGTCTTATTTTCTCCCCCATCTGTTGAGGGAGAGTGAGAGAGCAGCTGGGNCTTACACTGAGTGTGGAATAGCCCCAAAGCTTCCAAGCAACACATTAGTGGACCGTAATTCCCAGCTTAAAAGCTTAACCAAGAAGGTCATTAGTGGCTGGTCGAATTCTTCAAATTCTTCCAACAGTTGTGGCTATGAAGTGTTCTGTCAAAGAATGTGACGCACGAGCCTAAGCCTGGCAGGGAGATGGGGTCCTACCAGATCCTGGAATTTGTTCAACTGCTTTCAGGAAGGGAAAGGAGGTGTGAAGGAGTAGGGGTCAGTTACAGCCCCACTGTAAACAGAGACAAGGAAAGGGAAGAGGTGTAAAGCTACACATGCTGATGGGCGCAAAGCAAGGGTCAGTGTTGCCTCTTAGCAGCTCTCCAGAGAGGAAGCAGCTCTCCACACTGCACCCTGGTGAGCTGCTTCATTTCAATGCGGGAGTTGGAATGTGCTTTGTTCTCACCGACTGGAAGTTTGTGGTAGGATATTGTGATAGAGAACTGCTAGTCTAGCTCACAGAAGAAGCAAAAAGATGCAAACTGCTTTTTCTTTAATGTGGGTGATATGCAATGCTGTTGTCCATGGTTTCATCAATGGTGTCATTTTAGGAAGCACTGACTCGTGGACATGCTGTGCCTCAAAAGTTCCCTTGAAGAATGTTTATAAAGATTTTTGTGATTCCATTCATCAAGTTTCTAAATAACAACCTCTAGCCACACAGTTTCTACACAAGTGTGACTTCACAGACCTTGATATTCATGCTCATTACTGAGAGGCAGAAGTTGAACCCAAGAGTGTCCATGTGAGAGAATGATGGTGACTCAAGACTCAGATGGAATGTGATACCGTGTCACAACACTTCTGGGAGGTTATTATAACATCAGCTTCTGGATATTAAATCTCTTCCTAGTTCAAACATGTTTTTTTTTTCTAAAAGCAATTTTTTTCCTCACCCTCCCAATAACCCTTCAGCCTGAAGGTGGAAGATTTTATTCACACATTTTCACTTTAAAACATGGGTATCTATTGCAAAAGTTGGCAGCGCTCGGAGAACTAAAATGTTTGGCTGTGAAACTTAAGTAATTGAGTATGCTTGTGATTAACTTGCTGGTTCAGAAACTTCAGAAATTTACTGCTGCCTCCTGTGTATTCTGTGGTCACTCAGATCTTCTTGTAAGGCCAAGGATGCACAGACAGACACAGGATACCCCCATTCGCTTCTACTGCCTAGTTATTCTTCCAGTGCTTCAGCCCTCACTTGTCTGCATCCTATTTCTTTGTTTTTAATACTCACAAACTTCCAGCTTTATTTGATTCATCCATTCAACCAGGGCTTTAGGACGCTAGTAGAGTTGAGAATTACTTATCCAGGAGGCCAATTCTTCTTGGTTTAAGAGGAAAACAAGACACTCATGAACTGGCTCTTGTTCTCAGCCTGCTACTTTTCTCTTAAGGCTCACAATATTTTGATACCAAAAAGATTTCCAAGATTTTCAAAGGTATGCTAGGCAGCCAGCGTATTCAAAACTAAATACATCCTTGAAGTTTGAAAAACAAAAAAATATTTTGAATGTATTGGATTTACATGGCAAGGTTTTCACAGCGGGGGCTGCAGTTGTTGCCCCCCATGTCAGAGAGACATTTTCAGCTGGCTGCAGAGCAGACCTGCTGCTTCCCAAAGCTGAGCCCTTCAGCAACACTGCTGGTGCCTCTGTGATAACATATTTAAGAAGGGTAAAAAACCACTGTGCAGCAAGCTGTGTGTGTGAGAGAGAGGGGTGTGGAATATGTGAAAGAAACAGCCCTGCAGACAGCAAGGTGAGAGGAAAAGGAGGGACGGGATGTACTCCAGGCACTGGAGTACAGATTGTCCTGCAGCCCCTGGATTCTCCTGTGGTGAAGCAGATTGTCCCCCTGCAGCACATGGAGTGAACGGGTAGCATGTCCCGAGAGAAGCTGCAGTCCACGGAGAGGAGCCCCCGCAGGATAGTGTCTTCTGGCAGGAGCTGCAGCCCAGGGGTCGAGCAGTTCTTGAAGAACCTTACCCTGTGCCTGGGATCACACACTGGCGGCAGGGAAGAATGCAGAGCAAGGAGCAGCAGAGACAGTGTTATGGGCTGACCACAACCCTCATTCCCCATTCCTCGCTCCCCACCTCCTCCAGTAGAAGAGTCAGGAGTGAAGGACTGAAGCTGAGCCTGGAAAGAAGGGGGAGTGAGGGACAATGTTTTGTCTTTATTTCTCACTAGCCTACTCTATTCTTAATTGGCAATAAATTCAATTCATTTTCCCCAAAGAAGTTTGCTTTGCCTGTGACAGTAATTGGAGAGTGATCTCCCTGTCTGTATCTCAGCCTAGTCTTATTTTCTCCCCCATCTGTTGAGGGAGAGTGAGAGAGCAGCTGGGTGGGCAGCTGGTGGCCAGCCAAGGCCAACCTACCACAAAAGCATATAACCAATATCATCTGAGTGGCAGTATCACTGCAGCACTAAGTTTTCAAAGCGTATAGAGAAACACACGTACGCACTCACCCCTTGGTTGTGTCCGTTCTACGCAGCATGAATAGTGAAATACCTTAGGAATTTTGCAGCCTCAAGGATTTGATAGAGGAGAGGCCAAAACCAAAAGCCAGCTCTGAAGGGAAGCTGATGAAACAGAACCAGAGGATTGAATAGGTTTAAAAAACCAGCAAGTTTTTTTGAGTTGTAATGAGGAAAACAAGCCTCTGGTTCAAAAGCAACTGCTTTCTTGTCCATTTACAGGATAATCAATATCTCATCCTAAAACATCTGTGAGCAGATATAAACCAGAAAGGACTCTTTATTCTAGAAAAGATTTGCTGACCAAACCAAAGCTCCATCAGAAATGGAAGCATAAATAACTGCAGAATATTGATAATGATTCTTAGGGAAAAAGAGCTGAATAAACAGCACTGAATGAAATGTAAAATTGCATTTTGTCTTCCTGTTTTCTTGCAAACCTCTGTGCTAGCAGACACGAACAGTGTCTGCCTCTAGCATTTGATCAGATTTCTTTCTCAGTCAGCCTTTCTTTGTTTCCCACCCTTATTTTAAGCAAAATAATCAGACTGATAAATACGTGCCCCAAGCATAACATTAGCAGAGCCTGTGTTCTGAATTACTGTGGGATTGATACTTTTAGGGAGCAGGAACAATTTAGGACCAGAAAATGAACATGTTTCACTGAACAGATTATCTTCTTCAGCTAATAATAGTTCATATCAAGTATGATTTTGTGAAACTTGGAGACCAGCTTGCACACTGTCTGTAAAAACGGGTGGAAAATGTTCCCTACAGTAGAACAATAGAGCCCTGCATTACCCACGTACTATGAAATCAATCTTGCCTTAAAGGACACTTTTCAGAGCAGTCTCAGTCCCAAAGAAGGTCTATATGTTACAGCGTTCCTTGCATATTTCTATTGTGGTGAGCAGTAGTGGAAGGACCCAACAGGGCTCCCATTTCAGGCCCTATGTAAAATTAGGCTTAAACTCACAGTAATGGCAATGGACAGTTCAGATCTGGAGAATTTTTGTCTTTAAAGCTCCAGTTAGACCCTATAGCATGTACACCAGCTGAAGCCAAGCATCTAACTCTTTCAGTAGGTCAAGATACACTCTCTTTGCAGCTCCACTGTAGAGTGCTGCTCAACCTGCTTTTGGGCTTCACAAACCAAAGCTCGCTTTCCACAGAACAATCCTACAATATATCTTCTCCTTCTTTGTACTACAGATTTTCCTGAAGGCACGCTTAGCTTTGCGCCTTTAGGAAGAGTTCAGCCTGCTACTTGCAAGCCTCTTGGGGAGTGACAACTCTATTGCCAAGAGAAAAGGATGAGCTGTCTGAAACAACACGTTTCATTCAAGCAGCTCGAATCCTGTACGCAACCTGACGCTGGACACCACAATGAGGTAGCAGGATGGCAATCAGCCAAGCAGCAGATAGCTCTGTGGTTCTCATGTCGCGCTTCTTCCATACATTTTTTATGGTGTCAGATTGGCAGTGACAAGAGCTGCTCAATAAATACTGCCTCCCAGCCCCCTGCAGCGTAGAACTGGCCAACAGTGCCGGGTGCTGGGGTTGAGGTGCTCTTAGGTGCTAAGAGCACTGAGCTGAAGGCTGCCTAGCGAACATGAGAACACGTTTCTGAAAGGGATCTGGGCTGGCTAATCACAGATCCCTTTTGAGTCTCCAAAGCAACTGATCTGAAGCTGCTTGCTCTAAGGAGTACAGCATTTTCAACCCAAACCTTTCACAGGGCCACTGCACTCATATATTGTATCCAGAGGCATTTAAATGGTCCAACTGCAAAGCCTTGGAGAGGCCCAAGCTGCAAGATTCGAGAAGAAAAAATGTGTTTTGAATGTACTAAAGTCACGCATAGAACTGTCTTTTGGAAGATTCCAGCTTCTCTCCTGGGTGGATAAGATTATAGCAGTCCTCCAGTACCTGAAGGGGGCCCACAGGAAAGCTGGGGAAGGGCTCTTTACAAGAGCTTGTAGTGATAGAGTGAGGGGAAACGGCTTTAAGCTGGAAGAGGGGAGATTTAGATTAGATATTAGAGAGAAATTCTTTACAGTGAGGGTAGTGAGAGACTGGAACAGGTTGCCCAGGGCAGTTGTGAATGCTCCCTCCCTGGAAGTGTTCAAGGCCAGATTGGATGATGCCTTGAGCAAGCTGCTCTAGTGGGATGTGTCCCTCCAATGGCAGGGGGGTGGGAACTAGATGATGTTTAATGTCCATTCCAACCCAAACCATTCTAGGATTCTATGAAGTATTCTAGCAAAGAGAACTGTGCATTCTCAGCTGCTGGGAAGCTACCCGCAAGCTTGTACACCTGATTTTAAACATTGTAGTGTGTTACAGCTGTCCCTGCTCCTTTTGTCAACGTATGCAGGTTACATTCAGAAGCTGTACAGACTTCTGCTGCCTGTGCAACCACACACATTATGTTACTACATGTTTTCCAATTATCCAACTTGTGTGGGAACAGAAGGTCAGCAGACCATTCTAGATAAATATTTTTGCCACCTTTTGCTTGATAACTGAGCTTGTCAAAGGGTAAGCAGCCATGATTTCATCATCAATCTTGGAATGACAAGGTTCTCAAGCGCATGGAGAGCATGGCATGCTGCTTCAGTGACAGGGGGAAAAGACAAGCATTGACAAAGGGAGCAGAGGGTGATATTTTGACTGAGCGTTTGCATAGGACCTTATTGGTGAGGCCCAGGAACTTTGAGAAGGTACAAAGATGAAGGTATAGAATTTGAACTCAAAAATGTATGTTTCTGTTGCAGCTCTGGGGAGATTCGTGGATGGAAAAGAGTTTTGAAAGGAAAAAAAAAGGCATTAAAGTCTCTAAGAAAGGAGTAATTCCAAATGCAATAATAAACTAATTAAACACTATTAGAAATACAGTGAAACCCGCACTGAGCACTGCCTCCCACAGCAACCCACTGTCTTAAATAAGCACTTAGATAATCCCTGTGGGGATTTTGGCACAATTTTGTCTGACCTTTATTTAAAGACCACCAACAGGGCAATTGATTATGGCAGGTCAACCTGTGTGAATTGGCTTTAACCTAGAGTCAGCTCTCTTTATTTCTTTACTTCCCTAATTTTAAATACAGTTATCCTTTTAGGGGATTTTTTTTCTTCATCAAAATCTGATGCATTTTTCTATTCTCCTGTGGCTACTGGTCTCTTGTTTTGTTCTCCTCAAAGCTTGTGTAGCGAGCTCCTGATATTTAGAGGTTTTTTTTAATTTGTGTGAGTTGCTTTTAAAGCCAAAATTTTTGCTGGCTTTCCTAAAAATCAGTTTAATGCCTGTTAAGGAAACACAGGACTGGATTCATTCCCTTTATAGCCGCAGTCACATTCAATGTATCTTGAGGGAGGAATTTTTTTTAAATACCGTGTCATTCCCTAGCACTGCCGCCATGTCTGAGGCAGGAGTTGAGTATCTGCTGAGATCAATAGAGATAAAGGATTTCATCCTTGAATGCGCAGCTCTGCCTTTTAGAGCCTGCAGGATCTGTACTGTTGAACAAGGACTGCAAGATCAGACGTGTCAAACTGAAAACGTGGGCACAGCTGTGCGTGGCCAGGGCAGCCATTCCCTTCCTGGATTTCCCCTTCTTTAAAAGGCAAAAAAAAAAAAANNNCTTTAAAAAAAAAAAAAAAAAAAAAAAAAAAGATGGGTCTTCCCTCCAATACGAAGCATTCCCACAAACTTAACAAACTGCTTCTGACAACCATAGCCAGGATGCACAAAAACAATCTGTCAAAAGGTAAGAGATTTTGGTGTGGTAGCTCTTCAGTTCTAATTCATACCTTTAAAGAAAAGGGATATATACAGCCGCCGTGCTGTCAAAGATGTGGAGATTTGGAAGGCGCTCTTTTTTCCTCCCACATTTAGCATATGGTTTAGCCATGCAGAAGACTTATCCAGGGTGGAGGGAAGAAGACAGGAGGAGGAGGGGCAGAAAGGAGGCAAAATTGTGTTGCTTTCTAATACGCAACCTGAAGTGGTTGTAGAAATACTCGTGTTAGCCGTACATATTTTTTGAAGATAAGGCTTGTTCATATCAATCAAAAGAGAGTGGTGGCAGCAGAGTGAATTTGCTTTGAGTAGTTCTGCTTTGCAGAATCTGATGCAGCCCTTTGACATGTTTTGTTCAATTGTAACAGGGTCCTAATGGTACAGGCACAGCTGGTTTCCCACTCAGCTATCACAAGCAGCAGTGGGGGGCTCTCATCCGTTGCAGGTGCCTCTAACATCAGCACGACAGGTCTTCCAAAGACCACAGCTTTCCTGTGGGTCTATGGCCTCCCCCATTTTATCTATATTTTACTGAGCTGCTAAATAAACTGTTCTTCGGGTTTCTTTTTTAAACTTAATTACAAACTTCCAGCAACTGGTGATTCCAAAGAAATACCACCTTGGGAACTAACCCTTTTGAAGGAAGATAGTGCAATCCTAGTAATGCTAGGGGTAAGTAAAGAGTGGTGGTGGAACCAGGAGAGACCTGTTGTGGTTTAAGCCCAGCCAGCAACTCAGCACCACACAGCTCACTCCTGCCTCCTCAGTGGGATGAGAAGGAGAATCGGAAAAAAAGTTTAAAACTTGTGGGTTGAGATAAGAGCAGGTTACTAACTAAAATAAAGTACAATAGCAACCATTATAATTATAAGGAATATAGGAAAAAGAAGAACAGGGATAAAATCTAGGAAAGGACAAGTGATGCACAATGTGACTGCTGACTGATGGCCAGACAGGCCCTGAGCAATGATTGGCACCTTCCAGCCAACGCCCCCCTGTTGATATTCTGAACATGAAGTCCCATGGTAGAGACCAGGACAGAGGCAAAGGCATTGCGTGACACCCAGGTAGAGAGTGCTGCAGTTAGTCACCTGCAGAGGCGGAGTGGTGGAGGGGCATTGGAAATTCCAATCTTCTACTTTTTGAGCTGATTTTAACCTCTTGTATTATTAAACGTACTAAATCATTTCCACTGACACCAGTGCCAACCATTGCGTTGCCTATAGAGATAATACAGATGGGCTGGTATTTGGCACGTTTGAAAATCTTATCCTAGAATGTCAGATTTTTTTTTCCAGCACTTTATTTTGATTTTTAGAAGTGTGTTTTGTGGATGACCAGTCTTTATTTGCATCTTTTGGAGCTACAGCTGTCTAAAACTGAAGCACTGCTAGTTTTCTGATAAGAGGTTTATGACTGCCTTCTTTTTAGGTTAATTGTAAAACATCATGGTAATTTTGCTATAATTTCTCTGCCTTGAGTAAACCAGAAAACATAGAAATGATTTTTTTTTGAAGTTTTCTTTTTTATTTAAAAATTATGCTTATCATGGAGTTGAGGGCAATATTTCTGGCAAGTTCTGAGCATATATGAATTGGTTTGCACCCCCTTGTGTAATATAAGACTATATACAGTTTTTATATATAGCCGGCGATGGTGACAGTCAATAGTTTCCATAGAAAATACTTAGTTTATAGTTATGTGGCAGATGTTAGCTGTTCTTCTGGAGGCAATGTCTCTGTAGCCACCATAAGTAGTGCTGGTGGTTCTCCAAGATCTGAATATTTAAAAGCTAGGTAATGGAACTGATGCAGACTCATACTGTCCTAGGTCGACTCTTTCTTGGTTTGGAGATCGTAGACTGCAAGGACTAACCTTGAAAAGAGCCTGGGACATGTCCAAAGCAGGACTTTAAGGCACAGACAGGACAATAGGGTCTCTTTTTTGAAAAGTATTGTAAATTCTCTAGACACAGGGAGGCATCATCATGAGTTGGGTACACCACATTTAGCAAGAGAATCTTCTGCACACCATGCAGCCACACTCTCCCAGGCTGTTTCTACCTTCCCACCTGAAAGCTGCTCTTTGGAGTGTTGTTTTATCACTTCCTCCCAGCAGCTGTGTAAATCCTACAGTCTGGTGTTCCACCACAAGATAAAGGACTTGTAGAAGAGGCGGTGTGGAGCAGACTAGTCATTCAGTGGATAAATGTGTCAGCAGTGAAGTGCGTTGAAAATTATCTGTCTGGGAAGAGTCCCAGGAAAATGGAAGTACTCAGGTGGTCTGTAGCTCCTCGCAAAGCTCTTCAGTCTTCTCCCTTAAGATGCTGCAAAATGAAGAAGTTGCATCTTTGGAATATGGACTTGGGAATGAAGTATGTTCAGGAGAAAAGGTTACAGAAGCCAGTGCACTTGTTTCCAGCCTCAGCATGAAATACATTACGTGTTTTCAGCAAACAGACAGACAGAGCTAGTTTGTAATCAGCCTTTCTTGGCACACAGAGGCAGACTTTAGGTTGTGACTGCCATTCTAAAATGCTGCAACACATCTTAAGTATAGATAAATCTTAAGTACAGAAGAAATGCAGTAATCTATATTACTTGTGTCATCCATACAGTGGCCAGAGAAACTGTAGTAAATATAACAGGTTTGTCAAGTTGTTCAGAATTAATGTCCACATATTCCTAACTCTCAGACATAGGCCAAACCCTTATATACGGCAAAAAGTAAACATACATTGCACTAAAAAACGGTCGTTAGCCTCTCTAGGAGCAATCCAGGTGAAATCAAAGATGGAGATGGCATAATCTCCACTAAGGCCAATAGCCAAATTCACATATAGGTCTTAAACTAGGTCTGGCGAACTTCTCTGTGTATCCCTAACTAATGTTTATAGGCATCGCTATTGCAATAACAGGTGGATCAAACTATTCAGGAATAACAAAGAGGTACATTTTAGCTTAAAAATCACCTATGATTTTTAGTGGTCTCCTAGTTAATTACCTGATAGGATGGAGATATCTGTGAAGAAGATAGTTTGTTTGAAGAAAAGAGCTGGAAAGGTTTGGCACAAGGGGGGTAACTTGCTGACTGTCCTTGCGTCAGATCCTAGAGCTGATTATATGTTGTTAATGTCACTGTAACAAAAATGGAGTCAGAAGGAAAGGCAGGCTTCACAGGGCTCCCTCCGCCACCTGCCCAATTAAAACCGGGCTAGTTAAAAAAATCATCAGACATTCATTTTAACAGCTGTAGACTCTTGGAAAAAAATCAGTGTGATCCTAGTACTTTAATCATATTATTGATCTCCCTTTATCTATGTCAGTATTGTATTTCGGATTCGCTTTTTCCTGTGGGTTTTTTTTCTTTTTCTTTTTCTTTTCTTTTTCTTTTCTTTTTTTTTTTTTTTTTTTCCCACAAACTCNNTTTTTTTTTTTCCCACAACCTGCTGAGTTCCTACATTCAATCTTTGTACAAAAACCAGAGGGCCAAGTCTATGCCCTTTTGTACGGCTACAGGCAGCCCACGCAGCATTAAAACAGCCATCATTTTGCTGGTCATGTCATGTGTGGGTGGTGAGATGTAGAAATATCGCTTAAAGGGTACTCTCCCTAAGTCAATAAGGATGGAACAGGAGATCAAAATAAATAGATAAGTTCTAGGTAACATTTCTGAGAAAAAAACCCCAAAACACCAAAAAACTAGATAGAAAAACAAAACCACTATAATAAATTACAGACATGACATCACAAGAATGCAGATGAGTGAATAACTGACGTAAATAGTTATTGGTGCAGCTGACTTACATTTCTAACTAAGAACTGTTTCACTATTTCACATTTTTTGGCACAAAGAAGTCTTTGTTAAACATTCAGATCACCTAATTCTTCAACTGAGATCTGACATCTAGAAGTATATGTTTTGTGGCATTTTTAAGCACACCACAAAATATCAAAAAAGAAAAGTAAGACGGTTTTACAAGGAGACCATTCTGGCATTTCTATATCATCAGAAAGCAAAGTCAATTTAAGAACAACTCTCCTCCTCCTAATGCACCAAACAGGGTCTGAAATTACTCGCTTTAAATTCAGCAGAAAAGCCCCATTACCTTTAATGAGTTGCATCGAGTTCCCACTGTGGTAGTCACTAAAATGTCAATATTTATGGTTGCCACCAAGAAACATCTAGCTGTCACAACGCTTCCCTTCCGATAAGGCAAAACCAGCTCTCCTTGGTTAACACCACATGGTAAGTACAGGGAATAGCAGTCGCAGGAGGGATAACAAAACGTTTGATGAAATCCAGGCACTGAAATCCACAGTGCCT
>WEIS01010732.1:0-10217 GCA_013389965.1 Todus mexicanus
TTTTTTTTTTTTTTTAAACCTCAATTGGCAATTCCAAATCTTTGCTATACTAAATTCCTCTTAAAACCTCCGATCGCTTGGTAGCATTTACATATACTATCTTTGTATCTCTTTCATCATCTTTCTTTGATGTTTTATTAGTTACAAGGTTTAGCCTAGAAAAGCCTGCGCATTCCTCTTTACTTAAAAGATTAAAATGAGAAAGATATTAATTTAAGCCATTCTGAGAATTCTCCAAATTATAACAGGACTATAAATATGAGCAGGAGAGTTATGTAAGCAGGAGAGATGAAGGAGCGGCGTACCTAGGGTAAGGGGTTTTGTCGTGTTGGAAACTGCAGCTTTATTCCTGAAAGTTCAAAATATGAGAATGATTGTCCATTTTTATAGGCAAAATCAAATGAGAAAGTGGAGTAAGTAATGGGAGACCAGCGAACGTCTTCAACATTGGCCCAGCTTTGCTCTTATTAACCTCTCTAATAGTTTTCTTATAAGCTTTAAGGGGAACAGAGTTCAGCCAGAGTCCCTCCTTTTATTAACTCTGGCGTCTGGGCAAAGGATCAAACTTTTGGCTGTTTTTTGGAGGAGCAGCTGATATCAGTACATTCATGTGCAATACCAACAGAAGTTAAATTCCATTTCTGTTCGAGCACAACCAGCTATCAGAGCTCCCCACTGAAAGATAAGCAAGACATTTCCTTCTACACCAAAAATAAAATAAAATAAAATAAGTAATTGTAAGTATTTCATTTGAACCGACTTTCTAGACTTAAAGGAGTGGAAATCAGAGACCATTTTTGCAGACGAAAACATTAATCATTAATACCGTTCATTGTCATGGGACTCTCCTCTTAACCGTATTCTACGCTTCCACTTCTCACAGAAATAAAGAGCTTTTCTGTTTCCCTCATGGACTAGATAAAATGGAGGGATACTTTAAAAACTACTCTGGCAATTTAGGTCTGAGGAGATGCACCCCACAAAAATACCTGGCAAAAAAAGCCTGAGCACAGCTTTCTAGAATAAGAAGAGGATCTCTCCTGTCCAGAATGTCTTCTTGTCTAGAATGTCTCCTGGAGGCCCCATCCCTGGAGACATTCCAGGTCAGGCTGGATGGAGCTCTGAGCAACCTACTCTAGTTGAGGATGTCCCTGCTCCCTGCAGGGGGGTTGGACTCGATGAGCTTTAAAGGTCCCTTCCAGCCCAAGGCATTCGAGGATTCTACAACATAGTGAATGCATTTTCCAGGCAAGAGAGAGCAAACCTGAGTGATTCTACAAGCCAAACTGGAAATGGATCCATGGGTAAGGAGAAAGGACTCTCTCCAGTAGTTCTGGCTCCTTCTGGAACTGAGGGGCCCAGCACTGGATACAACCCTCCAGATGTGGCCTCAGCAGGGCAGAGGAGAGGGGGTGGAGAACCTTTCCTCACCTTTAACCAGTGAACAGCACGTTTCTGGATGCTGGTTATGCATAAGCATGAGGCTAGACTAAGATCAAAATTGAGGTGTATCAGGACACCTGCAGCGGCAGTTTTATGTTTCCTGCAGAAACTTCCATGGAAAGAGCTTTGCTTGGGTATGATCAGTGCCTGTCAGTCAGGTGGCAGCTTAATCCAACTTTTCAGGGCTACTGGTTGCCCTACAGACAAATAATTCTTTTCCTGACTCCTGCTAGTGACACCTTCCTGTCTTTCTGCACGTTCTCTTACGCATCTAGAGAAGATTGTTAGGAAAAACTTTGGCGCCAAGGGAAGACAACCGTCTTCCCCTGGGGTGAGGCAGCAGCTCAGCTGGGGTTTTGAAGATCTACATTTTGGACTTAGATGTTTACAATGGCTGTTAGGCTCCTAATTCTTTTAGCGGATGTAGGCCAGAGCGGGTAGGCAAATCTTGGTAGAGTCAGCTGAATTTTTTCTTAGAAGTTTTGGGTTTCTTTGAAGCTGAAACTCACAATGGAACTAATTATAACTTAACTGTAGTTGTCTGCCTAATGCCTTCTAATATTCTTGTTTGAGACGTTCTGTACAATTATTTTTATACCGTTTAAAATGTGCTATCATGTTCTCTCCATAGATAAATTGAGTGTTTGTGAGGAATATGAATTCTAATGTCGAATGGTAGGTGTAGAGTTTTATCACGAAACCAGAAATATTACTTCTTTTATTTTCTCTTGGAAAGCTTCAATTTCTGCTGACCATTAAAGAAAAGGGAAAAAAAGGAAGGAAGAAAACCAAGAACAGTATTTCAATTAGTTGATCGTACTGCATTAGTGAAACACATTAATTAATGAGTGTAAATAGTGACACCAAGTTCTGTATAGTAATTATACGTCTTAGTAACTAAATATCTCAGTAATACGCTCAAACCCAAAGATTTCTGATCAAAGCCTTCAAAACCTGGGATTCTCGATGGAATCATTCCGAGATTGTAAGCTCAGTAGGAACTGATACAATCGTGGGGCCTGACCTCATGTTCTCAAATGCTCAGCTGGCACAAAGCGAGAGAGAAATCTTCATTTTGTGGCTGAGTTCGCTACGAAAAGTGGGCAGCCAAAAGATTGTAGGAGGACGAATTAATCAGAGGAACCAACCCAAATGTTAGCAGGCTGCTAGCTCGCCCCTAATGATTAGCCTGAAATCGCTGTATTGCATTAACTGAGCTTTTCTCCCTAATAAGCTACAATACAGGGCTAATGTGATATAGCTAACAAAATATTAACCTTTATACTGCCCCATTTTTTACGAAAGACAATGAAAAATAGATCTACTTGTACAATGGTGAGGAATTAATTGGGGCTGCCCCATTTCATAGGACTTGATTAAAAAGGAAAAAAAAAAAAAAACAAAGAGAAAAAGAGTGGCGTGATGAGAAGCAAAGAAGTTAGAAAAGAGGAGACCTCAGTAATAAGAAAATGAAACAAGGGCTTGAAAACACAGGTTCCGAAATCCCAAATCATCCAAAAAAAAAAGTAGTAAGTGAAATCCCCAAAATACAGGATCAAAAAAACATCAAAGCAAGCACGTATACAGTGCCAACAATTAGAACAGTATTAATTAGCAACAATGTTCTTTAATCTATAAATAATAAAGTGATCAAACGGTCCCACAGAGAGGTGTATAACAATACATAGAATTTTACAGTCGTAGGTCAAAAAGTCTATTTAAAATCCCTTTGGCTAATTCATATGTTCAAATTCAAAGTCCTGTTTATCGTTTAGTTGAGAGATCACTCCGAGGTGGAAGAGATGTCAAACTCAAACCTGGTGCCTCAGACACACTACATGGCATAACAGTGAAGAAACTGCATTCACAGAATTTCCTCGGTTAGGAAAGACCTTTAAGATGATGGAGTCCAATCATTAACTCAACACTGACAAAACCTCGACTAAACCATATCCCTCAGCACCACCTCTACATAACTCTTAAATCCCTCCAGGGATGGGGACTCCACCACTGCCCTGGACAAGCTGTTCCAGTGCCTGAGAACCTGCTCAATAAAGAAATTCTTCCTCATATCCAGTCTAAAGTGCCCTTGACGTAACTTGAGACCATTTCCTTTGAGACAATTTCCAATTCAATCTCTGCTTCTTCATAGAAGCGTAGAATGGTTTGGGTTGGAAGGGACCTCAAAGAGCATCCAGTTCCAACCCCCCTGCCATGGCGGGGACACCTCCCACTAGAGCNTCAAACCTCTTGAAACGCTGCATCTCAGCCCTCATTTCAGAACCAGGCAGAAACAATTTAGCTGCAAATGTTTTAAGTTTGACAGTAACATGAACTGAAAATAGTGTTGAGCAACTTTTAGCCACAGCCTTTCTTATTGACGTTGCCTACAACTCATCCCAGAGGTGAGGAGGACTCCCTCTAATTAAACTTCCAGGTTGGAGACCTGGAGATGATGAAGACAACAGGATGCCCAGGGAAATGGTTGAGTCGCCATCCCTGGGTGTATTTAAAAGCCGTCTAGATGTGGTGCTCAAGGACATGGTGGCCCTGGTAGAGTTAGATAATGGTTGGACTTGATGATCTTAAAGTTCTTTTCCAAGCATAGGAATTCTGTGATTCTGTGTAATCGTGTCCTAGGCTCTTCTGGGCTAACAGCACCTGGAGGAGGGGTTTTTTTGTCTAGAAATGTTTGATTTTCAGACAAATACATCTGGGCTGTATGAAACACGTGCTCACTTAACATCACCATTTTTCTGTAGATTGTAGGCGGTTTGCTGTTTGCAAAGAGCATAATCATGAGTGCTGATAGCTCTGCGTCCGCAGGGTCCGAGAGCTTTTCACGAAGCAGCAGGAGTCCTCTGGCGCTGTTTGGTCTACAGATTTTAGCTTATGCAACTGATACTCTTTGCTTTTCCGATTTTTCCACCGAGGGATTAACTAATGATTATTTGGATCTTTTCCTACTCTTCTTGTCTCACTGTCTGCCCCTTCCCTGAACTGTGTAACTCTGTATAGCAAATATGATACGATTCACGGTACGTAAATGAGCCAAAAATAAGAATTATCTGTTCTCTTTAAGAGAACAAAAAGGAGGTTTGGGTATCAGACAGATAACGTCAGAAAGCTGCTCAACACAAAAGCCTGGATCTTTCCAATGACAATGGTAATTTCATTTAATGAAAAGAGGACATTTTCATGTCATCTTCATTTCAGTACCATTTCCCCAGGCATTGTCTTACTCACATTGGGAGTGTCTCACAGTTAATTCCGATTTCAGAGAAGAGTCGGAAGATGATTCCCTTCATAGTTTTGGCCAAGGTTTTAAAGTTATATATAAAATTGTACAAGGCTGAAGCGGGATTACGATTAATTTTGCCAGAGCTGGAAGTAAATCTTGACAAGATCACAAGAAAATGCAGGTGAAAATTTAAAACCTTTCTGTCTGTGTTTCCTCTCTGTGGTGAAATTCACAATCAGATTAAGACGCTATTCGCTCTTCACCCTCTGACTTAAGCTGACTAGATGCCATCCCCTTTCTTTTTAAAGGCTTTATGTTCCGATTCTTAGCTCACTTCTGCAGTACTCAAAACCAGTGTGGGCCAGGGAGGGTTCAATTAAGTTCACGCCTTTTCGTAGCTGCTCTTGGTGGTTATTGAGCAAATACATATACAGAGAGACTACAGAATATTTGCAGAATGAGAACGAAACTGGCAATTGCAAGTATTTGCTTAAGGAAGCTGATTTGCAGCTAGCCAGGACGCAGGAATGTATATCCTGTAACCCAAATTTCACACCTCGAAATATATTGAGAATTAGGTAAAGGTGACCAGGGCATAATCTACACGCTGATCAGGAACATGCATATTAATGAATGCTTTTTAAAATAGTGAATACATTTGACAAAGTTGCTTTGTTCAGAAACAACCCGCGAACAGATAGGTATGTTCAGCAAATAGGATTTTTTGTTATGAATTATTAACCTACGCCTAATAACTAGCTTCCAAACATGAAATTCGAACGCGAGTCTTTTGCAAGAAGCCTCTTCCTCCCAAGTACCAGAAATGTCCATTTGCAGAGCAGTTGCTCCTTGGTCAGGAGCAGGAGTTAGCATAAGAAAAAAATCATTTCATCGCACATGGGGTTTTGTGAAATATTTTACACAGAGCACTTTTTACTCAGGCTACTTTCCTTTCACCCACTGTGAAATCAAGAATAACAGAAGAAGTTGGACAAGCCGATGATCAAAGTTTTTACGTCGCTCGCAGCATCTCGCAGCCCTCAATTTGAATTCTGCCCAGTGTGATCCGTGACATTCCTATTGTCTTAAGGAAGCTTTGAAAGGAAAGAGAAAAAGAAAGCTCACTGTCAGGGAAAAAAGAAAAAAAAAAGCAAGTCTGAATTAAAATGTAAATTAAAAGAAAAAAAAAAAGAAGAGAAAAAAAAGAGAGAGAATTAGTAATTCTCTTCTGCTTTGCTGCTGATGGTAACAGCGTTGTGCAAAGATAAGTACCCACTTAAATGGGAGACCTTCTTGCAGCCTACCAGTGTCTGAAGGGGGCCTACAAGAAAGCTGGGGAGGGACTTTTTCCAAAGACCTGTAGTGACAGGATGAGGGGTGATAGTTTGAACCTGGAAGAGAGGAGATTGAGATTGGAAAGAAGAAAGAAGTTCTTCACTCTGAGGGTGGCGAGACCCTGGTCCAGGTTGCCCAGGGAAGCTGTGGCTGCACCATCCCTGGATGTGTTCGAATCCAGGTTGGACGGGGCCTTGAGCAACCTGCTCTAGTGGGAGGTGTCCCTGCCATGGCAGGAGGGTTGGAACAAGATGATCTTTGAGGTCCCTTCCAACCCAAACCATTCTATGGTTCTATGATTCTATGATTCTATGATAAGGTGTCCTCTAGGAGAGGTGCTCTGATCATCTTCACAGACCTCTTCTGGATCTGCTTCAACAGATCCATGTCCTTCATGTGGTAGGGGCTCCAGAGCTGGACACAATACTCCAGGTGGAGTCTCACAAGAGACTTCTACAGCTCTTTCATTTCTGGATCTCCCTTCCTTACTTGTCAAGTCTTTACTTCTCATCATAAATCAGGGGACTATGTGGTGATGACGAGTGACTATGGGATTTTGTTACAATTGATTCTCACTTGGACTGTGGGGTTACGACTAAAATCTCCTTAATACTTCCAGCTCTTGCTGGCAGCTGGGACTGAAACACTGCCAACCAAAGGGACTGGAAATAAGAGTTTTCTTCTAGAGGTACCGTGCCACACTCATGGGGGTTGCAGCAGCACAAGCATCACCGCCTTTGATTCACACCTCTTCCACAGGAGGGCAGGGAGAGCTCCTACTGCAAGGCTTCACATCGTACATTTTCCTGGAGTGCTCAGTCCACTCAAACATTCCTGCAGCACCCGGTTTACAAAGGAGCTGGTTTGCCTCCTTGCAACCCTATGAGTTTGATGATTTATTTTCTAGGGAACAAACCTTTCTCCCTGGGCTCGAATGAATATTTCTGCCAGCTTCAAGAAGGCTATCGGTTGAGAAAAAGCAAGCAGAATTTGGCCCTTTCTCCTTCCAGTAATAAAATATCACAAAAATTACTTGAATTTCCAGTGTATATTGATAACACGTAGCTGCAATCAGCCTTGAAATATCTTGATGTTAGCCTTCGAAACACAATATAAACATGTGTTGTTTTCCTTAAAAAAAGAAAAGCTCAAGCTCTCACTCTGTAAATATTGAATTATCATTAATATATTAGCACAGACTATTTAAGCCCTAAGACCTTCAGTGTCTTTGCTGAAGTCAGCAGCTTCAACCAGAGCCTATCGTTGGTGTCTCTTGTGTAAATCCTTTGAAGTTCTTACTGCTCTGAAGTGAGGAGAGAAACCAGGATTTTAAAGGGGAGAAAAAAGTGCGTATTCAACCGGCAGAGGAATTCGGCCCTGGGAGGAGGTGGGAGAGGTTTGAAAACCTGTGTGGTGGACAGCATAGGACCACAGAGTGCTCCTGAGAGCTGGTCACCAGCTCGTATTAATGTGTTTGGCTCTACAGATGCTGGTGGATCTATACAGGTTTCCACCGCCTGGGAGACTGAACCTTTCTACTCTGGGCTCACTTAAGCTGCTTTCACTTCACCTGCACCAAGAACTCCCCAGGAATGGAGGAATGGAGGCAGAGGGAAGATCTTACTCCTTCCACCCAGGACAGAGGTCTGGAGCCTGGTGGTTGTCCCAGCTGGGAAGAGTTGTGTGACTGAAAGAGGGTTGGCAGGGTGACACATTTGAGGAGTGTGTGTACGTTGTCCAGGGGCCAAAAACTCTACTGCAGCTCTTAACACCGACCACAAAAACTCCCTTGCACTGCCAGTGCCAAGATGATAGTTTGTGTTGTTAGACTTGCCCGCATAGTTCATCTTCATTCATCAATCATAGGGTTGATGGTTAAGACTTAATGATCCCAAGAGTCTTTTCCAACCTTGGTGATTCTATGATCTTCATGGGATTCTTTATGTTTTCCAAAGTAACATTGATCTAGGTTGTTCTTCTTACGAGGAAAAAAAGCCCAAGATGATAAGAGTAATCAAATGAGACTCCCTTCAGGAGCCTTCTCATTGTGAAGGGAGCAACAACTCTTCACTTTGGTGGGGGGGATGCAAACGGTACTACTTGGAAGTTGAGCCATGATGGTGTTTCTAGCGTTTGAAGCAGATGAAGTTTATGTGTAAGAAGAGGTAACAAGCTTTTGTGGACAGATTTTGCTGCTTAATCCTTCCTTTCCTTCTGCAGTTGCACAGTACAGAACTAGTCTGACATTTGAAGAGGACATCAGGGGAGATATTATTCAGTACATGATATAAACAGGTAGCATACACGAACATAGCAAAGACTCTGGACAACTTAGTGGAAAAATTCCTACTCGACATCCTTCCCTATTGCTGTAGAAGAGAAAGCAGTTTCAACTTCCACTTTTTAGAAACTGGAGCAACTGGAATAAAAGTTTTATGTGCTGGCCATCAGGTTGTTAATGTCACCTGAAGAACTGAAGAGCATTTTGCCATTGTGTAAGTGAAAATTAGGCAAAGAGAGCTGCAGATTTCCCCTTAAGAAACACAGACAGTTGTGCAGGTTGGGGAGGGTAGAATCATTAAGGTTGGAAAATACCTCTAAGATCATCAGGTCCAACCATCTACAACATTATTGCGACCACTAAATCATGTCCTGAAGTGTCTGGAATCATGGAATTTCATTTTTTGATTGGTAACCATCAACCTTCCTGACCTAGAGCCACTGGGTCTTTCTGCATGTTTACTTGTCAAGATCTCCCCAGAGTGGTAGGCCCTATGAATGAAAACTAAGATATCGAGGCATTTCTAATCCTTCTCTTTTCTGAAATGTGATGACTGTAGGCATGGGCACTGTTAGAATGGTAAAGCAGGTTCCTGCAGGTTTTACTCAGGTAAAGCTCAAAACTGAGTCATACTAAGTTGGATCACATAAAGAAATACAATTGAATCTCTTGCAGCCAGAGGTTCCCTTGAAACAGTTGAGGAAAAAAAACCAGGAGTACAGCAGACCAGACGAAACCCTTCGGTACCATTTCAGAAAGTATGATGTTCAACCAGGGATTCATTTCTGTCACTAGCTCAATTCTTTAAGCCTTATCTAAACCGTGGAAATGCACCATTCTAAGAAGTGGTTGGCCCTCCTAACATGGTTATAAAATACCTCCTGTCCATGTCTACAGGTCTGATTTGATTTGTGGAAGTGTGCAAATAAGAAAGAAAATCCCACTGGTGGGAGCCACAGGGTAGACAAGACGTCTATGAAGGCAGCTATTTTTATCATCATTTTGCTTTGCTTTGCTTTTCCAATAGGTTTAATGAAAACTGTGGTTGTGGCTCCCACTAGTTTTAACACATTCAGCAGCATCGGAGTCGGATCTGTGGAATTTTAACCAGTTGTAAATTTCCTCCCTGTAAAGTCTGCCAGAAATTCCTCAGTCCTTTTCTTTCTCTTTTCTTTCTTTCTTTCTTTCTTTCTTTCTTTCCTTTCTTCCTTTCTTCCTTTCTTCCTTTCTTCCTTTCTCTCTCTTTCTCTCTTTCTCTCTCTCTTTCTCTTTCTTTCACTCTCCCTCCCTCCCTTCCTTCCTTCCTTCCTTCCTTCAGTCTTCTCATTTTCTCTTACTTTCTCAGTCTTCCCCCTTCCCAAACCTTCCCTTCCCTTCCCTTCCCAAACCTTCCCAAACCTTCCCAAACCTTCCCTTCCCTTCCCAAACCTTCCCTTCCCAAACCTTCCCTTCCCTTCCCAAACCTTCCCTTCCCAAACCTTCCCAAACCTTCCCAAACCTTCCCTTCCCAAACCTTCCCAAACCTTCCCAAACCTTCCCAAACCTTCCCCTTGCTACTGCCAAACCATGTAAGCCAGGAGTATAATTAAATTAAATTAATATTGCCCATTAATTAAATTAAAATAGTCCTAACACCTGTGCAAAAGGAGGTCACTGCCTTCCTTGCAGTGACCTGCCCGAAGTTCCCTTCTGGCCTTTTACAGTCTCCAGAACTCACCAAAACAACAGAGCTGCCACCACGTGCAGCTGCAGAGTTCCTGCCCCTGCTTGAGACCAGGCACCGTGTGAGATCCACAAGCAAGAGCAGTGGCAGCTCTACCTTCCCTCCAGGGGACTTGCCCAATGCCCACAGAGCCCAGAGTGGCCAGCTGAAGAACCTTGGGAGATGATGGTGGAGAATTCACAGATTCACAGATT
>WEIS01010733.1:0-10895 GCA_013389965.1 Todus mexicanus
AGCCAAATTCATGCATTAGTTATCAGTGGTTTAAAATGAAAATGAATGAATGGCAGAGATTTTGAAAGAGGTCTATTGTCCATCTAGTTCCACTTAATTTTTCAGCAACAGTCTGGATAGTGGAAGAGCAAGCTTATTGATGGCAACACAGAAAGGTACATTGGAGGACAGGAGTAGAAGTCTTCAGAAATTTTGAAAAATTGGAGACATAGTTTGAGATAACAAATGTTATCCAATTACAGCAAGTGGAAGACATAGTAACAGCAATTCACAAGTTAAATAGGAAAAAAACCCCAGAATTTTGTTTCAAATCAAGTAGTGTGCTGGAATACATAAAGTGGGACACAGCTAGTTTGAAGCATAAAATAATTCATCCATTTTCAGCTAGGTGGAGTAAAGCTGCGTTTGGAGTGCTTTGATCTGCATTTAAGAAAAATGTGAACTGAATGAATACAGTCCAGATGAGCATGACAGGAGTGAAAAAGAACTCGAAAACATGACTTCTTAGGATAAACAAAATGAATAGGACTGTAAAACCTAAATAAAGAAGATTAGAATAGACCTGTGATGACAATTAAAAAAAAAAAGTTTTTACGAATGTCTTTAATTCTCTGTGTTTGAAGTAGATAGAGTAAGAATTAATATGTTTAAACTACACTGGAAGTCAGATCAGATGATAAGGAACTCCTAATGGTTTGTATAACGATGCACTGGAAAGATTGCCTGAGGGAAATAGGGAATGGTATTGGACTTTTTTAAGATGAGACAAACATAGGTGACAAAATGACATAGTATAGCATATATTTTCTGCTGGGATGAGGACTGGACAGATGATCTTTCATGTTTTGTTTGTTCTAGTGTTAACAATTAAATAATTTACAAGGCACACACACTGCTTATAACATTGAAGAAGATCCAAAAGCTTTCATGGTCATGCAATGAGTGGGATTGTCTGGAAATTTGTTTTGCCTCATGGTAAAGATCTTAAGTTACTTAATGTGTGATAATGGAGCTCCCACTTTTGAACCTAGGGCTTCTATCCAAACTTGTGTCTCCACTCTATCTCTTCATCAAGACATATTTCTGTATGCATCAGATAACACCCAAGTTAGTCTGGCCATGCAGTAGGCAGTAGAAGCAGAAGAAAAAATTATTAATGCTACCAGGTAGAGACAAACACATTCTTCGTGCACACCATAAATGTACTTGGTTAAAAGTACAGAGAGGTAAATGGAAAGTCCTATACTTACAAAGAGAGCAGTATAACTTCTGGCATATTCAACCTATATTCAGCTCTCAAGTCTTTCTCATGAGAAAATCATGAGACAAATGAGCCATTTCATACTTCCTTGTGCCTCTTTTTCTGTAGGTGAATGTGAAAAGCCCTTACTTTATTATTGCAGCCCTTGACTTTTAAAGAGACTCTGCATGTTTTCTCTCACTTTCTTTCTTTTGTCTCCCTTCCACAGGAGAGCAAGCTTATGCACTAACCGAAACAGTGAGATAACTTTTGTTTAGTTAGATAGTTTGTTTTTCAATGTGCAGCAGGTCTCTTCTGGATACTTGCAGCTGCCAGGTACATGCAAAGAAAAAGGCATGTAGGTTACTGTTACTGAACTGTAGCTGAACTGTGGGGAAAAAATAAAAGTTATCTGAAAAGGACTGCTGAAGACCTCAGCATACGAGTCTTATTGCAGTACTGTGAGAAAAAACAAAAACAACAAACCACAACCAACAGAAAACCTCACATGTATTTAAAAAAACAAGAAGGAATACGGATGTGTAAAATACCTCTGCATAAAACATTGACTACAATGTTCTATATTTAAAAGTAAGTGGGAAGGATGCAGGAAATGCTACACAATTTATTCAACAACTGAAGAAAGCATGCTGTCAGCAAAGGCTTAAAGAGCTCCATCTGTTTCATTTAGAGCAAACAAAAACAAGAAGTGACTTGATTACAGTGTACAAGTGTCTTTACAAAGAGAAAATACTTGGGTAGCAAGAGGCTTTTTCATTTTGTGTAGAAAAGGTAATGAGATGCAATAGTTTGAAGTTGAATACAAAAATGTAAATAAAATATTTAATATAAACTTCTAAATCTGATGGTGATTACGTCTAGAAAAAAAAACCACCAATGAAATTCTGGCTTCTGTTTATGCATTCAAATCAGGATTGAATGCTTTCAGATTCATTGTGTGCTTTAATCAAAACGAAGTAATTAGGTTCAGTGCAAGGTGGTTAATGGGTAACATTAACTGCCTTCTGGTATACAGACTCAGTGTAGATCATACAACTAGAAATCTACGAGTTGTTAGACTTCCAGAATAAATTCACTCATCCTGTGGCCTTTATTGGTCTTTCCTGGGAAAACATCAAGACAATTCTGTGAGCCAAATATATTTCTGTGATAGCAATAACTCTTCCTGAGGCTGCTGGGCTCTGTAGCATCATTGTCATCATGTGAAATCTGTATGTCTTGTTCTTTGAGTTTCTGGAGGTTCCTAGCAGAATTTGCTGTCAGCTGTCGCTCTGCTGCTATCAGAGCAAATAGTCTATGCAATTCTGTTTCTTACCTGATTGCAAAAGTGCTAAGGAAAAGAAATCTTCTTATAAAAGTTGTATAAACATCTTTAAAAACATCACTCTGTATTTAACACTTTTCCTATCTTGCCTCAGGACTCCTTAGAACTGGTCAGCCTGCTGTTTAAGTGAAGTGTCCCCATTATCACCACTACTTGCTGCATTAGTTTTAGTATTCCTTAATTTTATATTTTGCATCATGTTATGTTTATTGTTAATAAGCTGCAGATAGGAATAGCAAGTAGCTATGCTGCATAGAATCAACTTCTTATGACCCTAGAGTACAGGGGAGAGAACAGAGGTTTTGAAGGTGCATTTGTGGGATGGTACTAAAGACTCCAAGGCTATTTGAACAGCTCACCTGTGGCCAATTACTGGCAGTGAAGCAAACACAGGAGCTGGGCAAAAAGTTTTAGGGATAAGAAAATGGACAAGGAACAAATGCTTAACATGTGTAAAAGGCCTCAACTATAGCTAAATTAGTAGAGATAGGGAACTGTAGAACTGAGAAAAATGAAGGTGTGAAAAACTGCAAACAAACAAATGAATAAACCGTCAAGATGAATTAAAGGGACAAATAGTGAAGAAGCCAAGTATGTTTACTACTTGGTGTGGTCACACTAAAACTGATAGCGTCATGACTTTTCTGTTACGGCTCTGACAAAGAACAGGGTGATGAAAGCTAAATTGTTTCACTTGTTAAAAACACAGCCCAGTATATACTGGGAAATATAATTTAGTATCAAAACCTCTGGTACAACGCTAGTTGGTATTGCAGAGGCAGTGTTGAACAGCAGACTTTTTCCAACATCAAGGATTTGGTTGATTTTTTCCAGGAGATCAACTGTCTGCTATAAAAAAACCCCCCAAAAACTAAAAAAACCACCCCAAACTAGAGATGACCACTCTTGTGTAAGATGCCACCTCTTTTTCTGAAATTCATTAACAGAATATCTCAGAAGGATGGAAAATATGCACTGGGGAAGTTGGAGGCGGATTTTCTTATATCAGGGTTCGTTGACTGATTGTTCTTGTTATAACAGAAAATCTAGTCTTAACAGGTTAATTGAGGCAGTTCTAATAAGAATTTTGATGCATTTGGAAATTCTGTCTTGATACCAATATGTTATTTTTAAGGGTGCACTCAGATGTAAAAAGTAAAAATTTTGCTCACTGTGCTGACATATTACCGTTCATAGTATGATATCATTCATGACCTTAACCATTTAGAAAACAAATAGAAAATATGTGCAAAGAAAAAGAGAAATGGGAAATAGTTTATAGAAAAAACATGGAGTTAAGGAAAAAATTGGTTGATTTCCCACAGTAACTCAGGAAGACTAAGAATTTCAACCATATTTTCCAGTCTTCTGTGTGTGCTTTAATCACTGTACGAGCTTTTCTAGACATAAATGCTTCTCATTTTTTACTTGATAAGGGCCTCCCAGCAACTGACATTTTTCGTAATTGAAAATTAAGCCTATTCATATTAATTTATTATATTCCAATTTATCTAGAATTAATTAAATACACTCACATCCAGAAAGATATTCATGTATGTTCTGCATATATTATGTTCTGAGTGACAACTGACATAACTATTGAAAAACCCCACGATCATAACTAAAATAAAGTGGATACAAAGAAATACAAACCCAATCTCATAGCATCTCCAGTAAAGCAATAATAAAGTAAATCTCATATAAAGTAATTAAATTTTTCATTGAAGAATGAACTTATCTTTTGCCAGATGATTCCAACTATTACTATTCATCTTCTAATTTAAACAAATCAGACTTAGTATTTGCAGATAGAATACTATTGGAGAAATGTGCCATTTGATTTCTCACCAAAAAAAGTTTGCTTATTTTTCAGATGACTGGAAAAAACACTACTGTTGAACCATAATTGATTTGTTTTTCTTTCATGCAATTCAATAGCTTTTATGTATTAGTTCATCAAAAATTTTATGTAATGTATTTTGCAGCATGATGAAACTTAAAACAGACTTTTCTGCACTCTAATGATCTTTTTATTTCCACTTGGTGTTTGAAACCAAATTCCTTCCAGGGGAAGCAGGTAACACTTATACAGGACATAATAACCATTCTTTAATAACCACAGAAATTCATTCTGAATATGTTTCCATGTATGCATAAATAGTGTTTATTTTCCAACACGTTTAGTTTGCACGCCCAACTGTGGGAATCCTGCCCTCGGCAGCCTGCCTTCTGGAGTGTTTCTAAAAATCAGCAGCCCATTGGCACTGTCCCAGCTGAGCTGGGTGAAAGGCAGTCAGCCTTTCACTCTCATGCCACCATGGGCTTACTATTAGTCAGAGCTCTGCTGGCCAGGAGCCTGGGCAACCATCCTGCTCTCTTCAGTCTTCAGCTTCCAGGTTTGAAAAAGCTTAGTGCTTTGACTAAAGATCAGACACAGGCATGTTGTTTTTATGAGCTCAGTCATTAGGGGATATCAGAGAAAAGAGTACACAGCTTTTGAACTGCTTCTGTAAGGACCATTGACGTGGAACAATAATCTGATCTATGATATGCAAGCGTGACTAAGTATCTGTGACTGACTCTAAAGATGGGCAATTCATCTTTTGAATTGGTGAGGACAGGGCTAGAGATGATTAGAATGGAAGATGGAATGATGACTGCCAACTATGCAGGGGTCCTGATATTAACTAAAAATATCTGGGTCAAGCAAAAGCTGCCTAAAATACGACAGCTTTTACAGACTTAAAACAAAGCTTAGAAGACCATAGAAAAAGAATGTACAGGAAAAGATTTTTGAAAACAGGAAAGAAAGGTATCACCTTTTACCTTGTGATGGAGTTGAGCTAGAAGATGCTGCACATCCTTTTGCAATTTTGACTTTCAAATATTCAGAGTTTCATGCACCGCTTCTCTAGACAAAATAGCTACTACAGGATTCCTAAAACTCATAGTATGAGACATACCAGAAGAAATAATACAGTTTTGATCTTCAGAAAGCGTATTAAAAGGCTTGCAAATTTATTTAGTCTGCTGCGTAAAGCCTGAAGACTTATTTAAGTCAACAGGTGACTGATGGTAGCTTTTGACTGTTGATTTGTACTGCTTCATGATAATGACAAACATAAATGAGACACAGGTGAAACCTAAAACCAGCACCATAATGCATTCATATGGACCATGATATAAGTGAGGAAGTCAGATTAAGAATCTTATGCATATAAATTACAATAAAATTGAGTGCTAAGTGCTAAAGTAAAAATCACTTTGGAATCATGTTTCAGGCATATGTGTGCAGTTTTAAAATCTGTTTAATTAATAATCTCTTCTAAAATTTAAAACAGGCAGAGATTTTACAAAGGACAAAATATAAACCTGTCACATATTTGAGATTAAAAAAAACCATGCCTTCTCATCTCAGAATACTGACTTACAAAATTATTTGGTTCCACTGACTTATATTACCAGAGAAAATCCACCCAAATAACAGCCAGTAACCAACACCACGTAAAATTGCCTCCTTCTTCTGTATCACTGGTGATTTCCATACCAGCCCAGCTGATTGATGCTTTGATTCAAGGTGTCTTACTACTTAAGGTACTAAAGGTGTCCTACTGTTCAACATTAAAATTGCCTACTTCACCTATCTTCATGATTTGATAATGCCCAGAATTAACTAGTCTGGACACTCTGAGCAAGTCTTTTTCTAATTTTTGACGCTTGCCAGGTTCACAGACCTGGACTGCCTTTACCTACCTCAACTGTCAGATGCTCTTGAAATCCTTCTAACAGACAAAATTGAAAAATACATTGTGAGGGAAGGAGGTGGGAGTGCCACCATCTGTCCATTTGTCCAGGAGCTCTTTACAGTGATCCTGTTTATGCTGACTCCCACAAGAGGGCATTTGAGAGCAAAGTTTGATTTAAGAGAGAGCAACAGTGAGATACTAGAGATGGAGAAAGTCTTTTCCTTGTCTTTCTCAGGAACTGCTTCTCTCTGCCTATTTTGCTCAGACTGAAGGCAACTGCATGCAGCAGGTTGAAAGGCTGCCAGCACTCATGTGCTTACCCTTTTAACAATAAAAACCACACTTGGGAGTAGAAGCTACAAGAAAACTCTTTGCTCCTCTCAAGACTCTCTCAGATGTTTTGGATGCTCCTGTCCTGCTGGCTTTCCTCAGCAGGAGAGAGCTGCTCCCTTCATACAGGCCTGCTCCCTGCCACAAACACACAGTATTGCTTTTTCCCGGTTCTGCTTCCAGGGAAGGAACAAGCTCCATTACCTGTAGAGCACCACATCCAAGAGCATTCGAACAGGCAGCTGTCTCCCTCCTGTCCAATGCTGCCCTTCCAACAAGGTGATGCAAACTCATGACAACAAAACCAGTTATAAGAGGAAAAATGAGAATATGATCTTGCAGAAAATAGAGCACCTCTCAGTTTTAGAATGATGAATATTAGAATACATTGGCATGAATCAAGCAAAATCACAGACATCTGTGGAAACTGCAGCTATTATCACTTCCACAGATTCTAAATCTCCATGTATCATCTTACATTCCTTATGCTCCATCTGCCTATTTTTAACCATTGTCAAAATACATATGAAGTGCTCCTCAGCTGAATGTCACTGGTGTTACTATCAACCTGAAATGCTCTGTTTACATCTAACTTAATTTTGCCTCTTGAGCTTTCACTGCTCAACTTGCTTCTTTAAACTGGCATTTCTCCATAGTAGATCTCTTTCATTTTTTATTTTTTTTTCCATTCCACTGGTCATCACAGTTTTCGAGCTTTTGGTATATATCTGTTTGGCTTTAAATTACTACATCCACTAACTGTATGATTTCTGAGATGGACTGCCACTGCTTGTCTTACTGTTACTAGCTATGACTAATGCTGCTCGATGTGCCTCTCTGAAATCAGAAGCTGGAAGTCAGTGTGTTCCAGTCCCTGACATCACAGCATATTAGTTGTTAAGATAGCATGGATTTTGAGACAGTTTTATTGATTTTCCTATGATCCTGTTAGCCACTTCTGTCAGAAAGTAGGGTCATGAAGACTGCCCCTGATACAAGAGCTATTTTCTTAAACCTGTTAGACACACAAATAATTCTGCAATTTGCAAGCTATTTATCATAATAAATGTCACCTTTCTTGAAGAGAACAAAAGGTCGTCTTGATAAAATTGTATTCCCATTTCTGTCTCAATCAAATATGGCTGTGATTTAATTTTCTGAAGACAAACAGCACCAGGTATAGCTACCTTTGCTCACCAATTTTTGTAGACTTGGGGGTTTTTTAACATTTTTTTTTCTAGGCAAAATACAGTTCTACTTTCCATCAAATAATCAAACAACCTACACACTGCTTTCAAATTTTATCATATCAGTAGGGAAATTAAAACAAATTATCAATAACACAGAACACTGAGTTGAATATATTTTATTAATGCTAAAACCTTGAACAAAATGCAATTAAAAAGAGTTTGTTTTAGTATCAGAAAAGGAAACAAAAAGTTTAACTACTTCGTATCTTTTCAAGAGTTAAAATAAATCTTACCAGTGAAGCCTGGAGGACAAACACATCTGTAGTCTGCTACTAGATCTAAACAAGTTGAATTGCTTTTACAGAAGCCATAAGTGCACTCATTAAAGTTGATTTCACAGTTCAGACCTTCGAAACCTTGTTTGGAAAAAAACAGTTATGTATTATTCAGCTATACCCATGCCTTCTTTACTAAAGCATATATTTGGGTCCCTGTTTTTGAAGAAATAGACTGTTTTAAATTTACTCTTGTAATAAAATTAACTTGAAGTCTTATTGAAAGATCTTTTTAAAAGCTTTTTCTGCTCTGTCATTAATAGTAAAATAAGTTTGACCATCAAATATATCTTAAAAGCAGATAATAATTGAAAGAACAAGTTTAGGATTCAGTATTTTCATTGATCTACTGGATTATTTTTTTTAGCAGAGCCTTAAGAATCTATATATCTTCTGTCATTTTGAGAACACTGCAGATGAAGCTAAGTGATGCTGGGACTTGGACATGTGATTATAGCTTTAAAAATCAGCTCGCAGTTGCTTCCGTACTTTCTCTCTGTTTCTTTCTTGTGTCATAGTGACTTTTTGCAAACTCAGAGGTTCAACAGTGGTTTTTTGCACTCGAAATTGCTGGAGAATCTCCACTCCAATATCTGACATTTTATGCTCTTGGAAATGTATTCTAATTCATGGTCATGCTACAAAATGACTATCATTAGAGCTGTCACAGGCCATGGCTACAGGAAGACCATGACTAATGCTAAGCTATCAGCATCCTCAGTGCAAGGCATATTCCCATAATTTCGCAAACTGACCATGGAAACAATTTCCACTGATCCCTAAGCCATAAAACTTTAGAATTACCCTTAGTTCATTAATAATGTATACAGTAACAGTTCTCATTTGCATTTAGAGTTTAATCAGACCCATGTCTCATAGGTAACAAGTAAGCCACAAAATTATCAGTGTGGATGCCAAGATTTATTTTTCTATACACTGATCAGGCAGACTAAACAGCAGAATGATCTTTTCCAAGCTTAATTTTCAACTGCCTTCCAATATCTGTTTTGGCTTCTAATTTAAGCTAACTAATGATGGAGGTTGTACGTATGAGAAATATTTGTAGCAATTTCATCTTTTGTGATGAGTTTCTGAACTTATCATCGCTACTAGAATGCTTGTATTAATATATAAATACTTGAAGTACTGTTATCTATGAAATTGACTCACTATCAGTCCATACTTACAAAATAGTATTATTTGAAGATTAAAATCAAACAGGCATAAGAAAGTTTAAAATGTCGAAACAAAGTACCAGGGCATAAATCACAGAATTGCAGAATCACAGAATGTTGGGGGTTGGAAGGAATCTCTGGAGATCATCCAGTCCAATCCCCTTGCCAGCACAGGGTCACCTAGGGCTGGCCACAGAAGAATAAGTCCAGGTGGGTTTTGAAAGTCTTCAGAGGAGACTCCACAACCTCCCTAAGCAGCCTGTTCCAGTGCTCCGTCACCCTCATAGTAAAGAAGTTTATCCCGAACTGGGCACACTACATTGGGTATATTAAGAAGAGAGTCTCAGTAGATCAATGGAGGTCATCTTCCCCCTCTATTCTGCCCTGGTGAGGCCACATCTGGAACACTGTGTCCAGTTCTGGGCTTTCCAGTTCAAAAGAGATGGGGAACTACTGGAAAAAGTCCAGCAAAGAGCAACAAAGGTGACTGGGGGACTGGAGCATCTCTCTTATGAGGAAAGGTTGAGAGGGCTGTGACTGTTTAGCTTGGAGAAGAGAAGATTGAGAGGAGACCTTATCAGTGTCTATAAATATCTAAAGGGTGAGTGCAAGGAGGATGGAGCTGAACTCTTTTCAGTGGTGTTTGGTGATGGGACATGGGACATAAACTGGAACACAGGAGGTTCCACCTAAATATGAGGAAAAACTTCTATACTGTGAGGGTGATGAGACACTGGAACAGGCTGCCCAGAGAACTTGTGGAGTCTCCTTCTCTGGAGATATTCAAAACCCACCTGGATGCAACCCTGTGTAATGTGCTCTAGACGAACCTGCTTTGGCCAGGGAGTTGGACTAGAGGATCTCTAGAGGTCTCTTCCAGCTCCAACAATCCCGTGATTCTGTGATTCTGTAACACTTCAGATATGGTCTTACCAGGGCAGAATAGAGGGGGAGGAGAACCCCCCTCAAGCTGCTGATTACACTGTTGAATTTATTTTAAACTAAAAATCAAATTTAAAAAAACACCCACAACATACAAATACTCAGAAGAAACCCATTACAGAAAGACACAAAATTTTAATGGTTTAAAGCATTTGAGTTTTTCCCTTAGCTACTTTTTTCTTGAAACCACACATTTGTCCATGCACTTCTGATAATACTGAGCAATATTCATTTTTAAAGAAAAAGACTACAAGTGCTAAAAAACACATCACTTTTGTCTGTGAAAGTTCTAAGAGAATTTTGCACCAAAGATGCATTACAATCATTATTACGGCCATGTAATTTGCTTGATATGCTCACTCATAAAGCTGCAAGTTAGTACATCAGTATAAAATATTTTATTTTCCCTGGATTTCATGTACTGCTCATTTGTGTTTTCTCCACTCTTTTAGACTTTGCTAAAATCAAGAGGTTTTGTCTGAAAAAAAATAGAGCAGTTAAAAGTATATCTGTCTCCATTCTTAATGAGCATGCTTGTTTTATTGGGTGCTCTGGTGGACAAAGATGTAAATGAGACTTTAAAAAAAAGAAT